>JAAOOA010001149.1:0-25000 GCA_012861695.1 Trematomus loennbergii
GTATGTGTGTGTGTGTGTAGAGTTACTTAGCTTACTGCAGCATTTCTAGTGTTCAGGATGTTTCATTAACACGTCTCATTAATGTTTGCCATAGATACACTGTATTGAGGTACTGAATAACACGGTGTCCTTTAATGAAGCTGAATTCTCGTTGTCCAGTGTGATGACTTAAAGTGTCTTCAGGTGTGTCTTCAGGTGTGTGTCTTCAGTGTGTAAACAGGAAGTAGTGTGACCCCACCTGAAGACCTCCATGGGGGCGAGCACGGTGGAAACGATGTCTCCCACAGAGTGGTCTTGGTGTCGTGGAGAGGGAGATCTGGATCGTCCAGGCGAAACGCAGAATCACATCTTCGATTATCGCACAGTAGTAGTACGCCTGGAGACACAGGGGAGTTTATAGTATGTAGAAAGTTTAAATACATGTTAAAGGTCTCCTATTATATTTTTCTTAGGCATATATTATAGTTCAGATATATATAAACATGTCTCTAAAGTGCATTGCTCAAAATACCAAACAGATCACCCTTCTAGCCTCAAACCCCTCTATTTCAGCCGTTACTAAAGTGCTGATTCTGGGTCAGTAGCTTTAAATGTAACCAGAGCTGCTGCTGGCCACCCCTTTAGAGCATCCGCATGCAAGCAGTGAGCTCTGTGAAGAGAGCAGTGTCTACCAGCAGATACTCAGCTAAATGCTGACGTGATTAAATTCATCATGTTCCAAACCACATCAAGGATTCTCTCTGAAACAGCATGGAGCTCAAACTCTTTCTCTCTCTCAGGTTTACCACAAGGTGAGTTCCTTTCTATTTCCTGCTTCTTCACACATGCTCTCCAGTACAGGTTAGCTCTGAGTGTTAGCATGCTAATGTAACACAGACCATATTACTTCCAGAACACGTCTCATTGTTTCTGACAGCAACGTTCTGATTGGCCCGTGGGTGTAAAGCCCGCCCACATTTTAGTAATGTTGTCATGACGCAGCAAATCTGGATCAGCTCCGTTGTTCCCCCGTTTTTAGAGATGTGGGTACGGAGAAAAGAGAGAGGGGTTTGTTTTCTGACACTTTGTGAGTCCCCTGACACCGGGGACACACCGGGACACACGGGGGACACACCGGGGACACACCGGGGACACACCGGGGACACATAGTTGATGTAGAAAAGACATCAGAAATGAAATAAATCATGCTTCAGTGTGTTGAAACTGTCCTCTCTGTACCTTGTGAGGGTAAACGATCTCCTCCCTCAGGAAGGTGTTCTCTCCGGCTCCGCGGTCGAACAGACCCCAGTCCATCCGCAGATCCCAGATCAGAGTGTAGAGCGAGCTGATGCTGGAGAACACGATCAGCAGGTAGAAGAACATGTCAGCGTCCTGTGGCCCTGGCTCTGAAACACACAGGAAACACACACGATACAGATTACACCCTCTGAGTCATTTAAATATCATCGTTTTTTACAGATTCTACATCAAGAGATTTTCTTAGGTAACATTGAGCTGTCTTTGGCTCTTCTCTGTGACAATGTAAATGTCTCCTCTGTGGGACTAATGAAGGGATTCTGATTCTGATCATTACTGCAGAAACACTTTGACCACTAGAGGGAGCCCTGCTGCCACCAATACACTGCTCTGATTACATTACATTTTAATAGTATGTCAGAACATATTTTAAAACGGTAATGGTAAAGTATGTTAAAAAATTTTTGTCAAAGTGATAGTATAGCATTTTAGAAATGTCAAAGTATAATAATGTCATTTTTCTAATTTCTCTTATAACTTGAACTTGTAAGCCTGAAATCACTAAGGCATGCATGTGTAGCATCAAAGGAAACTATTTCAACATACAAACTCTATCATGTTAGACGTGTTATGTTGCAACACCACCTTTAACACGCAGTACATCATGACATTACCACCGGTTTGCCCAGTGGTGTGTGTGTGTGTGTGTGTGTGTGTGTGTGTTGTGTGTGTGTGTGTGTGTGTGTGTGTGTCTATCTGAGTGTCTACATGTGTGTGTGTCTGCATGTGTGTGTCTATCTGAGTGTCTACATGTGTGTGTGTCTGTCTGTGTGTATCTGTCTGTGTGTCACTGTGTGTTTGTGTGTGTGTGACGTATGTGTGTCTATCTGTGTGTGTGACGGGATGTGTGTGTCTTCAAGTGTGTGTTTGCAAGTGTGTGTGACGTATGTGTGTCTATCTGTGTGTGTGACGGGATGTGTGTGTCTTCAAGTGTGTGTTTGCAAGTGTGTTCTGTCTGTGGGTGTGATTTGCATTGAGACATAACTCAGCACCATGAGGCCTTACAGACTCTCATACACATAGTGACTCTCACACACACACACACACACACACACACACACACCCACACACACACCAACACACACACACACACACACACACACACACACACACACACACACACCACACACACACACACACACCTCTCTCCTCCAGACAGTCTCCAGTAGCAGTGTTAACATTTCTAACGTAGAGTTACTGCCTGCTTTATTCTCCTCTGAGCGATGGAGGGTCTCCGGCCGTAGATTAAACTCCGTCCTGAACAAAGACCCTTCTCACCGGAGAATAATCAACGATGAGATTCCCTTCAGCTCGGAGAGGGGGGGGGAGTAGTTCAGTATTTAACCCTTCAGTGTGTGTGAGGCTGATGTGACGGTTACCCACCAGACCACTAAAGGTTAAACACCGGGAGAGGGGCATTGATTGGATGCTCAGTGAGGGTTAACTGTGGTCACTTAAACCTGTCACACACACACACACACACACACACACACACACACACACACACACAACACACACACACACACACACACCACACACACACACACACACACACCACACACACACACACACACACACACAACACTCTCTCGTTGTCCACAGGCCCTCATGAGTATAAACACTAGCAACGGTAGTACATGTCACAGTGGAGGCAGAAATAAATACATCAGCAGAATAGGGGCCCTTTAATTATAAAAATGTTAAATATTGATAATCTAATATTGGTAATAAGACGGGTTACACAGCTATCTGTCACCAGCTGGTGTTAATATGTAAATATATGAAGAGCAGCAGGAGTGTGTTTGGCTCAGCAGGTGAATTAGAGTTCAAGCTGAGAGCCGTGTGTGTGTGTTGTGTGTGTGTGTGTGTGTGTGTGGTGTGTGTGTGTGTGTGTGTGTGTGTGTGTGTGTGTGTGTGTGTGTTGTGTGTGTGGTGTGTGTGTGTGTGTGTGTGTGTGTGGTGGGGGGTCAGAACATGAGATGAAGTTATGAAGCTGTCAGCTCATCTCTATTCCAGCCGAGTCCAGCAGACATGTGTTCAGACCTGTGCCGGTAATTACTCTTCCTCCTCTTCCTCCTTCTCCTCACGTCTTATTTCCTCTCCTCTGTCCTCTTCCCTTTACCTCTTCATCTCTCCTCCTCTTCTTCTCTCAAATCTTAATTAAATCCATCCTCTCCTCTCATTCCCCTCTTCTTCCGTCTGTCTTTCTTTCCAGTTCCTCCGTCTCTCTCCCAGCCTCTCCTCTTCACGTTTCTAGTCTGTCCTCTCATCTCTTCCCTCCTCTTCCTCTCCTCTGTCCTCTGTCCTCTTCTTCCTCACCTCTTTGATTTCCCCATTAATGTCCCTCTTCATCCCCTGTGTCTTCCTCCCTCAGCTAGGTTCTGATGTACAAACTGAGGCATGTCTCAGCTCAACCCTCTGTGTCCCCTGCAGACAGCTGTCTGTCAGAGGCTTGCTCTCCCCACACTTCTACATCCTGGTCTCCTTCCTCCGCCTGTCCATGAAATAAATCCTGTGGGGTTCAATCAGCATTAAGGCTGTACTCTGCATCTGAAACAAGCACTCAGTCTGAAGCCAGTGCACATAGAGCTGAGTCTGAATCGATCCTTCAATGTCAGGCCTTTCAATTTATATACAACTGAAAACCTGGTTAGTGAGGAATCAGCTCTGAAACACTGACTCCATCTCCTTACAACGCTCCGTCTGTGTTTCAATGTTCATTTTTGTTTTGTTTTTGTTCTTTAGGGTGACTCTCAACATCTGTCCAGGACTACAGGTGAAAAGTAGCATTTACAGAAATGTTGATTAATGTGAACTGTCCCTGTTCAAATACATGAATAAACAAGGCCTCAGCAACAGGGTTTCTGATGTTCAACTAAACCAGGAAGTATCCTCCTCCGGTTACAGACAGGCCTCTGCTGGAGTACAGTTTAATAACTCCAGAAACAAGTTTATTCCTACAAAAAAGCATCATCATTTTACAGATTTAGATTTACTAACGGGAACACCCCGACTCCTTCCTCTGCAGAGACACACAGGATCTGTTTTTATTATTGAAGTATTCCTGGTTTCCTGGAGCAGTGTGTGTTCAGTTCCTGGCAGAAGTGAAGCAGTGAGGTGAGGTCACACACACACACACACCACACACACACACACACACACACCACACACACACACAACACACACACACACACACACACACACACACACACACCACACACACACACACACACACACACACACACACACACACACCACAACACCACACACCACACAACACCACACACACACACACACCATGAGGGCTGTGAGCAGGCTATTAATGAAGGTGACACATCCAGACAGAGTGGGAGCGCTGCCAGAGACACACACACACACACACACCACACAACACACACACACACACACACACACACACACACACACACACACACACACACCACACACACACACACACACACACACACACACACACACACACACCTCTAACAGCTGTGTGACACGACCTGCAGAGGCTGCTGAGCATCATCTGTCCTGCTGAAGTTTACACTGCAGACGACAGTGAACCAAACCTGGTTTTATCGCCCCCTGCAGACACAGGGATCTTAGCCTCTGCAGACCATTTACATGCACTAAAACCTACAGTACTCACTACAGGAGACGGAAAACCCCCAAATCATAACAGTAGTCCCAAGTAGTATTTGTGTTGCAGTGTGAACAGCGTGAGGTTCAATACAAAAAACATGGCAAAATGTTATTGTTTGTGTCTGCGTGGAGATAAGCCCCCCTCCTCTCCAGCTCCAAGTAACACAAATGATGCCACGCTAAAACTCGAGCGAGTAACTCATCAAATCTTCACTTCCTGTCCGCTGTGATGCCTCTTAAGACTACAGTAGAGGGTAATGTCATACTTCTATTGCATTGGAGGCCGTCAAATCATCATTTACTCATTTGGATTGAAGAGTTGTCTTCATCTAAGGCTAAAAGAATTCACCAGATCTTACATTTCTGCAGCAGAAACATCAAATATGTGCACAGTGGGATATTTCCTCTCCTCTACTCTCAGTTAACCAGCGACAGGTCCATTATGGTGCAGGATGAAAGACAGCTTCTTACAGAATAAGACATGAAGAGAGGCCATTAGTCTGCCGGCCGGAGGAGGAAGGAGGAAATGGGTTAATGGACGCCTCTCCTACCTTCAGAAACCTCTGTCTGTCTGGTCTCTTTCCTGCTTCATTTAATACCAGACCACTGGCGGTCAGAAGAGGAAACATTGATTTAAACGTGTATCGGAAAGGAATAAAGTCAAGCTGGGAAATAACATTTAGCGGTTTGAAAGGTTGAAGATGAATCGAGCATTTTGCGGCAAAATAAATATACAATCTGGCGCGTGAGGAGAAGAGCTTTCAAACGGATACATATCTGAATCACTGCCGCTGTCTTTGAACATGAATCCCTTTGTGATATGGGAAATGAATCAGAATAATTACAGGCTAATTGAGAAGCCGTCACAGAGAGAGAGGAGAGAGAAGAGAGAGAGGAGAGAAGAGAGAGAGAGAGAGAGAGAGAGAGAGAGAGAGAGAGAGAGAAGAGAGACTGGAATGGTAACCACTCTGTGTTTTTGCACTTCTTAAACGGGAGAAGGTCTCTTTCTTCCTCTCTGTTCTTCCATTTCCTCTCCGTCTGCTTCACACATATTGAGTTGTGAGAGCAGAGCCTTGTTTTATCCGAGTCGCTGTTTGACAAACCTTTCCCCCCCGTTTCCATTATAAAGCTGCAGGCTGACAGGAAACACCAATGCCAACTTTCAGAGTTTGCTCTGAAGGTCACCTCTGAGCACACACGGCTCAATTCAAAGCCTCCAAACGGCTACACACGCACGCACGCACACACACAACCACACACACACACACACACACACCACACACACACACACACACACACACACACACACACACACACACACACACACACACTTCTTTTTTGATGTCTTAAGTATTGTTTGTTGCAATGTTTTGGGGGCCTGGTACTTAAAATGTTCACTGCCAATTCAATGCTGTAGCTGTTGTACATAAGAGAATAATATTAATTAACATAAATAATCATAATTATTAGAAAATAAATAACAATAAAATATAATAATAATTTACCTAGGGGGGTTCATGAAACACAGATAAATTGTGTTTTTTTAAATATATGTATTTTTACTTATTGAATACCCTACATTACATTTTCAACATCAATAAAATTCAATAGCAAAGAAAACAGATAGAAACAAAAAACATTGGATAAAAACGCACGCACGCACGCACGCACGCACGCACGCACGCACGCCCGCACGCACGCACGCACGCACGCACACACACACACACACACACCACACACACACACACACACACCACACACCACACACACACACACACACACACACACACACACACTTGTTGTTTGTAAATGTGGGTGCTATTCCTTATTCTTCCCATTTCTCAACATCAACTTCTTATTAACTTAAAAAAAATACATGTATACATTATATATTTTGAGTTCCTTGTGTCCTACCTCTGTGCGTGGCGTACAGCGCGGCGAAGGTGACGACGAAGAAGGTGGTGGAATATTTCCCAGCGTTCACCAGGTGGGGGAACGCCCTCTTTGTCTCGGTAGCGCCTCAAACACTGGACGAAGCGGAACCAGGCGGGCAGGCACTGGATGACGGCGCGCAGCCCGTACGAGTAGCTGTGGCACACGTGACCTGCAGAGTCTGAAGAGAGGTAGAGAGGTTAGGGTGTTATGGTATTTAGAGGATTTAGAAATATACAGAAAACAATTATTAACAGTAGAGAAAGAGGCAGCAAACACAATCGGCCTATTCGAAGCCTCCACTTAAAAATTGTTAAATAATTGCAATTTTATAGAAACCACAGATCAATATGCAAACAATAGCTTACATGAATAGTGATGGAGAACTTTAATGCACTAAAAACATAACAAAGACAGGAAATGTCAATATGAAAAGTGTGTTAGTGTGATTATAGAAAGACAGTTATTAAGGGTGTTTGCAAAATCAAAAACACAAGATAACAGAGAACAAATGACAGAGAAAGAAAAGAGGCAGCAAACACACTGGGCCTACTTGAAGCCTCAACCTTAATAATGTTAAAACTCACAATTTTAGAGAAAACACAACATGAAAAGTGTATTAGTTTTTGTGTTTATACAGAAAAGCAGTTATAAGATACGATAAGATACGATAAGATGTTAGATTTTTGTTAAAAACAGCAGAAACATCATATTTCAGGCCTTTTTTGATTGGTCAACCAGCTTAGCGATGTCCCGCCCCTTAGCCTATCACGTACAATGTGTTTGAGCGCTAGCCAATAGGAGCGTGAGTGTTCCATAGTGATGTCACCATGTTCTGGAAGTAAATATAGGAGTCCAATGGAGGCGTTTCAGGCCATTGACATGCCTAAAAACCTATATAACTCACTAGAGGAGAGGGAAAACCCCAATAAGAAAAACACGGTCTTTTTAAACTCATAAATGATAGGAATCTGAAACATCTGAAATAAAGGGGCAGATGATATTCAGGACTCCGAGCAGTAGGGAACGTTTTAACCCAAACTATATGACAGTATTAAAGATCGTGGATTAATTGGATTGTAATAAAGAGTAAAGAGACCACCTGTACGACATCTCCGTCTGATACCATCCATTCATTTATTTATTTATCTCAAATAGTTTCCTCCTCCTCTCTCCATTCTCTTCATTATGAGAAGCACACATTGACCTCTGAGCGGCCAAACACAAACGATCCATTAGCTGCGTGTTAATTGGCTGCTGGAGGCCGAGGTGTCGCTGTGGATGAACAGCAATTAAAAGCTCGTTCACATTTCATCCGCTGACAGGACACGTCCACTTTCTGGCTCGCTGTCAACTTATTCTGACAGGTTTATAACCAGGAGGTCCATGACTTTCTCTCCTGCTGTAATGGAGGCATCAGGTAGAGAACACATATATATGAGTGCATTAAGCAGCTTTTAAGAGTGATATTTAAGCACTTTAAAAGGTACCTTAATGAAAAACGTTGAGACTCTCAAAGCCTTTTCCTTAATACAGTACATATTGATCAAAGTGTATTATTATGATTGTTTTAACCGGTTTTTCACTTGACTTTGAGTTCTGATCATGATTATTTAATGCTTAGCTCACTCAGCTTCTCTTAAATGTTTAATGAAATGCATTTATTATTGTGGTTTGGCCATTAACATCAGTTTGCTTTCAGCGTAGGGCAATTTGGATTTAGGACTTTTTAATGTCATTTATTTGAAGAGCAAGACATTTGAAAGATTGATTTAAAGAGGTCCTAAAGGGGTTTCCCTTTCCTGTGTGTGTCCTATAGTTTTTTGTGAATGTAAAATGGTCTGCGTTACTTTGTACGTGATAGGCTAAGGGGCGGGACATCTCTAAGCGGTTGACCAATCACAACAGAGCCGGTAGAGACACTACATACTGATATACACCTGAGCATCAGCAGGAGAGGACTCTTTAAAGTAGAGACACTCCATACTGATATACACCTGAACATCAGCAGGAGAGGACTCTTTAAAGTAGAGACACTACATACTGATATACACCTGAACATCAGCAGGAGAGGACTCTTTAAAGTAGAGACACTACATACTGATATACACCTGAACATCAGCAGGAGAGGACTCTTTAAAGTAGAGACACTACATATTGATATACACCTGAACATCAGCAGGAGAGGACTCTTTAAAGTAGAGACACTACATACGATATACACCTGAACATCAGCAGGAGAGGACTCTTTAAAGTAGAGACACTACATACTGATATACACCTGCACATCAGCAGGAGAGGACTCTTTAAAGTAGAGACACTACATACTGATACACACCTGAACATCAGCAGGAGAGGACTCTTTAAAGTAGAGACACTACATACTGATATACACCTGAACATCAGCAGGAGAGGACTCTTTAAAGTAGAGACACTACATACTGATATACACCTGAACATCAGCAGGAGAGGACTCTTTAAAGTAGAGACACTACATACTGATATACACCTGAACATCAGCAGGAGAGGACTCTTTAAAGTATAGACACTACATACTGATATACACCTGAACATCAGCAGGAGAGGACTCTTTAAAGTAGAGACACTACATACTGATATACACCTGAACATCAGCAGGAGAGGACTCTTTAAAGTAGAGACACTACATACTGATATACACCTGAACATCAGCAGGAGAGGACTCTTTAAAGTAGAGACACACATACTGATATACACCTGAACATCAGCAGGAGAGGACTCTTTAAAGTAGAGACACGTATAGAGAAATATAAAAAACAAAGTGTGCTTCAGAATCCAGAATTGACCTCTCTCTGTTCCATCTGTTCACGGACAGAGGAGCAGAGGAACATGTTTCTACATTTATAAAGTTGAAAGTCTCACCCTGGTCGCGGGGCAGCAGCCCTCTGCTGTTGCTCCACTGCAGCTCGAAGATGTAGTAGCAGACGAGATACTCCAGGTCCATCAGGACGAACACCAGAGAGTTCAGCTGGTCGGCAGCCAGAAGTCTGCAAACTCCACCCGGTGGAACGGAGCCGTGACCACCCGGAACTGAAGAGGAGGGAGAGAGTCACGTCAGTCAAAGTCAACTGTATTGTCAATCTCAAAATATGCTTGTACACACAGAAGGGTCGAAATACTGTTTCCCACAGTCCCGAGGTATAAAAAACTCACACATTAAAATGCAAGAACACTCAATAATTGACAAAACAAACACAAAATGACCGTTTACTTCAGTAAGCAGGATATATATAAAAAAGGATGATAGCAGCGTAAAAGAGACTGGTGCTGGATGGGGAACATATTTATCGTTATTTATAATAACATTTTGTCACGGTGTTAGGTTTTGTGTTTATAGTTTCCTGTTTTATTTAAAGTGGACCTATCATGCTATATTTGAATAATATATCGTAGGGCCATACCTATATAAGGTATATTTATACGTTTTTTTTTCAAAATACCAAACAGATCATGCATTTTAGCCATGCCTCATTTCGCTCTATTTGCTCTCCTCCACCCTGTCTTTGCATGCGCTGCAGCTGACCACGCCCCCCTGCAAAGGAGGGGGCCGAGTTACGAGCGTCATGTTACCATGCTGTTACCATGCTGTTACCATGCTGTTACCATGCTGTTACCATGCCACGGCAACCTCTCATTCTCCTGATAGGTGGAGAGTTGCCCATATAGGCGGAGCTCCACCGTCCTGACGTCAGGACAGTGTTCAAATCTGGATCAGTTTTTATCAGATCCGTTGCAGCCCCTTTTTTAGAGATTTGGGTATGGAGGAAAATAGAGAGGGTTGTGTTTTCTGACACTTGGTGAGTTCCCTGGAACACCGGGGACACATATTCATGTAGAAAAGACGTACAAAAGTGCATTTTGCATGATAGGTCCCCTTTAAAATGTATTTTCTCCTGGTTTCTTACGTCCTGTGTTTTCCCTCCTGTGTGACGGTGTGATTGTGTTTCACCTCCCCTCCCCAAGGTGTGTCTTCATTACCTTGTGTGTATTTAGTGTTGCTTTCACTAGAGTTTCTTTGTCGGTCCTGTCTGTGATCCTGTCTCGTGCTCTCCGGTTTGTACCTGTTTAGTTTCTCTGTTACCAACTTTTACTTCTAATAAAGCTCGTCTTTTGTTTATATTCCTTTATCTGCCTCCCCTGTTTCTGTACGTCTGGGTCCTGCATCCTTAGCCTCCAACGCACACTTTACTATAATTAGCTTTTTCCTGTTCCCTCTCACAACGTCATATTTGACTGCTTTCTGTTCTCATGTTTCTTAATTCATGTGTTTTTTGTCATTTGTGTATTATTTGTGTTTAAGGCTTGTTTAAAATGTATTTGTAAAGAAACTATTGTTATTAAGTGTTTAAATCATACATCCTTCCAACACTTGAACCTAATTAGAAACTATGAATTAGTGTGCAGTTAATCAGTAAAGGAGGGTAAGGCGTGCAACACCTCCTTTAATGATCAGTAACACATGAGAGGTCTGAGCCTCCTGCAGGACGCCCCGATAGTGTGTGTGTGTCTATGTGTGTGTGTCTATGTGTGTGTGTCTATGTGTGTGTCTCTATGTGTGTGTGTGTATGTGTGTGTCTCTACGTGTGTGTCTATGTGTGTCTCTACGTGTGTGTCTACGTGTGTCTCTACGTGTGTGTCTACGTGTGTGTCTACGTGTGTGTCTCTACGTGTGTCTCTACGTGTGTGTCTATGTGTGTCTCTACGTGTGTGTCTACGTGTGTGTCCATGTGTGTCTCTATGTGTGTGTCTATGTGTGTGTCTATGTGTGTCTCTATGTGTGTCTCTACGTGTGTGTGTCTATGTGTGTGTGTCTATGTGTGTGTCTATGTGTGTCTCTACGTGTGTGTCTACGTGTGTGTCTACGTGTGCTCTATGTGTGTGTGTATGTGTGTGTCTATGTGTGTCTATGTGTGTCTCTACGTGTGTGTCTACGTGTGTCTCTACGTGTGTGTCTACGTGTGTGTCTACGTGTGTCTCTACGTGTGTGTCTATGTGTGTCTCTACGTGTGTGTCTACGTGTGTGTCTATGTGTGTCTCTATGTGTGTGTCTATGTGTGTGTCTATGTGTGTCTCTATGTGTGTCTCTACGTGTGTGTGTCTATGTGTGTGTGTCTATGTGTGTGTGTCTATGTGTGTGTCTACGTGTGTGTCTCTACGTGTGTCTCTACGTGTGTGTCTATGTGTGTGTCTCTACGTGTGTGTCTATGTGTGTGTCTATGTGTGTCTCTATGTGTGTGTCTATGTGTGTGTCTATGTGTGTCTCTATGTGTGTCTCTACGTGTGTGTGTCTATGTGTGTGTGTCTATGTGTGTGTGTCTATGTGTGTGTCTATGTGTGTGTCTCTACGTGTGTCTCTACGTGTGTCTCTACGTGTGTGTCTACGTGTGTGTCTATGTGTGTCTCTACGTGTGTGTCTATGTGTGTGTCTATGTGTGTCTCTATGTTGTGTCTCTATGTGTGTGTCTATGTGTGTGTCTATGTGTGTGTCTCTACGTGTGTGTCTATGTGTGTGTCTATGTGTGTGTCTCTACGTGTGTGTCTATGTGTGTGTCTATGTGTGTCTCTATGTGTGTGTCTATGTGTGTGTCTATGTGTGTGCTCTACGTGTGTGTCTCTACGTGTGTGTCTCTACGTGTGTGTCTCTACGTGTGTCTCTATGTGTGTGTGTCTATGTGTGTGTGTCTATGTGTGTGTCTATGTGTGTGTCTCTACGTGTGTCTCTACGTGTGTCTCTACGTGTGTGTCTACGTGTGTGTCTACGTGTGTGTCTCTACGTGTGTGTCTATGTGTGTGTCTATGTGTGTCTCTATGTGTGTGTCTCTATGTGTGTGTCTATGTGTGTGTCTATGTGTGTGTCTCTACGTGTGTGTCTATGTGTGTGTCTATGTGTGTGTCTATGTGTGTGTCTCTACTGTGTGTCTATGTGTGTGTCTATGTGTGTCTCTATGTGTGTGTCTATGTGTGTGTCTATGTGTGTCTCTATGTGTGTCTCTACGTGTGTGTCTATGTGTGTGTCTATGTGTGTGTCTATGCGTGTGTCTCTACGTGTGTCTCTATGTGTGTCTCTAAGGTGTGTCTACGTGTGTGTCTATGTGTGTCTCTACGTGTGTGTCTATGTGTGTCTCTACGTGTGTGTCTACGTGTGTGTCTACGTGTGTCTCTATGTGTGTGTCTATGTGTGTGTCTATGTGTGTCTCTGCGTGTGTGTCTATGTGTGTGTCTCTACGTGTGTGTCTCTACGTGTGTCTCTACGTGTGTGTCTCTACGTGTGTCTCTACGTGTGTGTCTCTACGTGTGTGTCTCTACGTGTGTCTCTATGTGTGTGTGTCTATGTGTGTGTCTCTACGTGTGTGTCTACGTGTGTGTGTCTACGTGTGTTCCTGCGTGTGTGTCTATGTGTGTGTCTCTACGTGTGTGTCTCTACGTGTGTGTCTCTACGTGTGTGTCTCTACGGTGTCTCTATGTGTGTGTGTCTATGTGTGTGTCTCTACGTGTGTGTCTATGTGTGTGTCTCTACGTGTGTCTCTACCTGTGTGTCTCTACGTGTGTCTCTACGTGTGTGTCTATGTGTGTCTACGTGTGTGTGTCTACGTGTGTGTCTACGTGGTGTCTCTGCGTGTGTGTCTATGTGTGTCTCTACGTGTGTGTCTACGTGTGTGTCTACGTGGTGTGTCTACGTGTGTGTCTACGTGTGTCTCTGCGTGTGTGTCTACGTGTGTGTCTACGTGTGTGTGTCTACGTGGTGTCTACGTGTGTGTCTACGTGTGTGTCTACGTGTGTGTGTCTACGTGTGTGTCTATGTGTGTCTCTACGTGTGTGTCTACGTGTGTGTCTACGTGTGTCTCTGCGTGTGTGTCTATGTGTGTCTCTGCGTGTGTGTGTCTATGTGTGTCTCTACGTGTGTGTCTACGTGTGTGTCTACGTGTGTGTCTACGTGTGTCTCTGCGTGTGTGTCTATGTGTGTCTCTACGTGTGTGTCTACGTGTGTGTCTACGTGTGTGTGTCTACGTGTGTGTCTACGTGTGTCTCTGCGTGTGTGTCTATGTGTGTCTCTACGTGTGTGTCTACGTGTGTGTCTACGTGTGTGTCTACGTGTGTGTCTACGTGTGTCTCTACGTGTGTGTCTCTACGTGTGTCTCTACGTGTGTGTCTACGTGTGTGTCTACGTGTGTCTCTACGTGTGTGTCTATGGTGTCTCTACGTGTGTCTCTACGTGTGTGTGTCTACGTGTTGTCTACGTGTGTCTCTACGTGTGTCTATGTGTGTCTCTACGTGTGTCTCTACGTGTGTCTCTACGTGTGTGTGTCTACGTGTGTCTCTACGTGTGTGTCTATGTGTGTCTCTACGTGTGTCTCTACGTGTGTCTCTACGTGTGTGTCTCTACGTGTGTCTCTATGTGTGTGTCTCTACACAAACACAGGGTGTGTATCGTGCTTTCATGTTATTTGGGATTTGACTTTTGGCAGCAGCTCCGTTATTGACCGAGCTTGTAAAATGATCTGTTTCCATTCCCCCCCTCAGGCCACATGTGACATTCAGGAGCCACTGCACGCCTCTCACCATTCAAACACTTCTGGAAATGTCAGAGAAAATGGATATTTTTTCTCTTATACATATCCACCCATTACCATCTCTCTCCACCTGTCAATCAGAGGCTGTATTGATCTCTTCTACACTCCATCTGTGTCTCAAGGCTAAGTCCTCTGCAGAGCTGGAGGGGTTTCATTCCTTCAGCAAACAGCAGTAATCTGCAGTTTGTCCTATAAAGAAATCTCTGTCCTCTGTCTGGTGTTTATGATCAGAAGAAATAATCACACCTGGCATGAAAGCATTTAAAGCACCGCTAGAAACAATTAACGGATACATTGCCTCTAAAGTGTCGTAATGAAAGGCATATTTACATTGTGACAGCGGCACAATATGACAACAGGTAAGTCATCAATTGCAATAGGAGACACATATAACCCTTAATTGTTTTCCTAGGCCTCAGTGATGAGATTTCAATATCCTATACCCTTTGAACTTTGTCAATAGAAATTATTCTTATGCCTATTTTGGTATTTATTTCTTTAAGTGTGTTCAAATGCTTAATATTCCACGAATCTGTTCAACCAACGCTTAACATTCCAAAAAGCCAATAACAATAAATAATTGTAATAAAAATGTGGTATTGAATAGATAGATATATACGATACGATTCAATAGGATACGATCTGACACGATACGATATGAAGCAACACTATACGATCCGATACCATATGATAGAATACGATATGATATGATACGAAATGATACGATGCATTACGATATGTTCTGAAATGTTACAATATTACGAGACGAGAAGAGGTGATACGCAACCATCTGATACGTTACGATACGATTCAATAGGATACGATCTGACACGATACGATATGAAGCAACACTATACGATCCGATACCATATGATATGATACAAAATGATACGATGCATTACGATATGTTCTGAAATGTTACAATATGATACGATATGAGACCAGAAGAGGCGATACACAACCGTTTGATACGTTACGTTACGATATGATGTGATACGATTGATATAATATGATCTGATACGATACAATCTGGTACTACGACACAAAACGATACGATACTGTACGATACTATCTGGTACAATACGACATCAGACAATACGATACGATACGATACTATACTATACGATACTATCTGATACTATACGATACTATACGATACTATCTGGTACAATACGACATCGAACAATACGATACTATACTATACTATATACGATACTATCTGATACTATACGATACTATACGATACTACTGGTACAATACGAGATCGAAACAATACGATACTATACTATACGATACTATCTGATACTATACGATACTATACTATACTACTATCTGATACTATACTATACGATACTATCTGATACTATACTATACGATACTATACGATACTATACTATACGATACTATCTGATACTATACTATACGATACTATACGATACTATACGATACTATACGATACGATACTATACGATACTATCTGATACTATACAATACGATACTATACTATACGATACTATACGATACTATCTGATACTATACTATACGATACTATACGATACTATCTGATACTATACTATACGATACTATACGATACTATACTATACGATACTATACGATACTATACTGATACGATACTATACGATACTATCTGATACTATGATACTATACAATACGATACGATACTATACGATACTATACGATACTATCTGATACTATACAATACGATACGATACTATACGATACTATCTGATACTATACAATACGATACGATACTATACTATACTATCTGATACTATACAATACGATACTATACGATACTATCTGATACTATACTATACGATACTATACATACTATCTGATACTATACAATACGATACTATACTATACGATACTATACGATACTATCTGATACTATACAATACGATACGATACTATACGATACTATCTGATACTATACAATACGATACGATACTATACGATACTATCTGATACCATACATGCGATATGACACAATTCGATACAAAATGATCTGATTCAATGCTATACAATCTGATCACAACACACCATCAAAATACTGAAGACAACATGTTCAAGACCCCCTTTAACGTCCATTTGATCTGGGATTGAACCTGTATTTATTCTCAGATTGATCAGCAGGACAGGATACGACTCCTTTAGGGATTGTGTACGACGGCCTTGAAAAAGAACAGCTCCTATCAGCTTTTACGATTACTGAGAGCCAATAAAAACTGAGTATGATTATGAGCCGCATGAGTGGAGGAGGGCTGAGGGAGCGATATTCTGAGAGGATGGGGAGTTGTAAAGGGAAGGACAAGAATATGAGGAGGGGGGAGGAAGAGGAAGAGGAGAGGAGGAGGAAGAAGAGGAGGAGGAAGAGGAGCAGGGCATCAGCATACTGATAGATCTGTGCCTGTAATGATTGCACAGTCACAGCCCTCCACCTCCCTGGGACCAGGCTGCTTTCTATTATCTCTCAACCCTCTGCCCTCTGTCTCACTACACCCCCCTACACACACACACACACACACACACACACACACACACACACACACACACACACCACACCACACACACACCACACACACACACACACACACACACAACCACACACACACACACACACACACACACACACACACACCCCTGCAGCTCGGCTTAGACAAAGAACAGTCACACAGGAGGGTTTTGTAAACATGAGGCTTGAGATACATATCTGAATTTACATGCGTTCATTGTGTCTGATAAAGATACAAACACACACACACATGCACGCACACACACACACACACACACACCATATTCAAATTGTGTCAGCAGCACAGTGCAGCAGCTCGAAAACAAGACATTACTGGAGATACACATGTATGTGTTCTGCTTTTAAACCATCCTAGTACCAGGAGTCTAGTTACTAGGAGCAGTGGGCAGCTATTGTACAGCGCCCGGGGAGCAATGGGAGTGAGGGGGGAAGGGGGATGCCCGGTGTCTTGCTCAAGGGCACCACGGCAGGGCAGGAGGTGAACTGGGACCTCTCCAAGTAGCAGTCCACACTCCATATTTAGGTCTGGTCGGGGACTTGAACCAGCGACCCTACAGCTCACAGTCCAAGCCCCTACTGACTGAGACACTGCCGGACATCGTAATAGATACAAGGATTCATCACATTTCACAAATAAACACAGAACATAATGAACATAATATTTCTTAACATTTAAAAGTTATCTCTATATTTTAAGATGATGATTACTTTCTAATCTCTTGTATGAGTTTCTGCAAAACGCCCTAATACAGTTTTGTGTTATGGACAGAGAATTATGCTGATCATGTTTATTTTTACACTGTATACCCTTTTTTGAAATTGTATAGTCGTATCATAATTGGTGAAGTTTTCTGTCAGTTATTTGAGCGTTAAAAAGGTGGAAATAGGACTGGTTAAAGGTCCCATGTCATGGCCATTTTCTACTGATCATAATTACATTGTTGAGGTCTACTAACATACATTTACATTGTGCAATTTTCCAAACTACAGCATCTCTGTAAAGTATGTGTATTCACTCTCTGTCCTACACGGTTTGTTGGAGCTCCTGCCCCCCCCACCTCCCTGTGAGCCCAGGGCCGTCTGCGAGACAGCGAGACACAGCGGAACTCTGCCTGGGCACACACACACACACCCGCAGTCTGGCTGGGAGTTTGTGTGTGTGCCCATGCTGAGTTCCGCGGTGTCTCTGTCTCGCCGACCCCACACCAGTGAGCCAGCTCACAGTGTCCCGCTCCTCGCAGCAGCGAGCCTCGCAACGTCCCGCCGAGTGTGTGTGTGTGAGGAAGTCCGCGGATTGGGCCAAACGTAACGGCTCGCGGACGTAACGTAACGGCTCCGCGGATTGATCCATTTGGACCAATCTGCGGAGCCGTTACGTTACGTCACTATAGTCGAAATACATCACTATACCCAAGAGAAAACTGTTACGGTTTTGAATTTATGTTTTCATTTTCCACCTTTGTTTTGAAATGTTTTCCTCCTTGTGTCTTCTCTGGTCCTTCTTCCTGTGTTTGCCTTCCTGTCGTTAGTTTCCCTGGTGTGTCTGATTGTCTGATGTGTTCACCTGTTGCCCTTGTGTTTCTGCCTCCCTTACCCAGCTGTGTCTTGTCTGTGATTACCCCTCTCTGTATTTAGTCTTGTCTTCCCCTGTGTGCCTGGTCGGTTTCATTGTTGGTTTTTCCTGTTCCTTCCATGTTGGTCACGATCGTTTTTTGGTGATGTAGATTCCTAGTGCTACCCATGTTATCCATGCCATGCTGTTTTGCTCATCAGCTTTGTAAATAAAGCTCATTTGTTTCTAGACCTGTTACCTTTTTGTAGTCTGCATTTGGGTCCTACCTTTTCCACGCTACCTAACATAAACAATGGAAAAAGAGAAATGTCCAACGAGGCGTTCTGGGGCAGCATAGACAGGTCTTTTCTGTGTTAGAGTTTTACTCGCTACAGGGTGTACTTTGAGGGTTTGTGACTCTGCAGAAACACCTTCATAACACACAAGGGGACGGGTAATAACCAGAAAAGCATGACAGGGACCTTTAAGGTAAAAACATTATCTGATTAAAAAGTGGGGTTACTTTTGTTTGAGTAATTGTGCTGCAATTCAAATTTACTCCGTGTTATTACCATATGCAAATCTCCAGCCCACACACTGATCTGTTATCTCACATTGTCTCATCTTGTTTGCATTTATTTTGGTATGGCAGTCCTATAAAAAGCCTGTTTACATCTGACTCAGCAATTCCCTTTGTGTATCCATTACCCTGACTGTTTGCTCAGCTTTAATTAAATCCTTCCTTTTACCACGGCCATATAATTGAATTACGCTGAGGTAAATGATCGTGCTACTGACCAATAGCTTGAGGAGCCAGAAGCGAGACTTGTAGTATCCGGTCTTGAAGGGGTTGATGAGGAAGAGCAGCATGAAGCCGTAGAGGATGAGGGTTGATCTGCATGGGGAGGTAAGTGTAGTCCGAGTAGAGGCAGGAGAGGATGCTGAGGCACCACAACACTCCAGGAAACCCGCAATCTGCACAGAAACAACACAAAGAGGTATTAGGAGAAAGCACTTTTTGATTGAAGACACATAGAAAATACATTTGGTACATTGAGGTTCAAAGCTCAAAGGTACTAGTGTTCAGCTTAGTTTCTACTATTGTACATCAATTGACAATCCATACAAGAAGAAAGCACTTTTGACAAATAAATAATAATAATAATAATACATGACACTTATATAGTGCTTTTCTAAAAACTCACAGACGCTTATCATCACAATTAACAAGGCAATTTGAATAATTATATGCAAAACATGTTGTGATTTGTTATTCCAGAGTTTAAATCAACCCTGTGGACATTAGGTATGTTCAGCTGAATGGAATAAAATCTGCATATTTCAGAAAATGGATGATCACTCATTTTTATCTGAAAAACAAAGCTGTGTTTCTTTATTTATCCCACAGGCCATAAGACTGTTAAACACCTGAACCTTTGAAAGAACATCCATAAACATTCATCTGTTTGTAACTTAATACATCAATATTCCAATTACTTGTATATAGACTATTCTGCACTATTCTACTATATTATATTTTATTTACTTGCACTATTTTATCTGTGTTATTGTGTTGCTCTGTTGGAGGAGCCTGTGACCTCAGATGTTCATTGACATATCTACATCGTAGCTAATGCACACATGACAATAAAAGCCTTGAATCTTGAATTTCAGAGTAAAAAACGTTCCAGTCCTGACCTCGAACAGGTGTTGGTGTGAGAGGTTGTTTCGGGGGTTGATCTCGAAGATGAGCACGTGGTTGACTCCGGCCTGCCGCCATCCGTAAGTGTTGATGCCCAACAGGAAGAGGAACTGGATCAACAGGAAGCCGCCGCGGTAGATACGCACCAGAGGCCAAACGTTCTCAAAGCGGACGAACACAGCACCTGAAAAAACACAGAGGATATATAATTTTAATTATTTAAGACCTGGAAATGGGTCAGCATTTCATCACTTCCTGTTCCCTCAATGGTTTCTGAATGTGTTTTGGTTGCTATCCTGAAATAAGGTGTGTGGTTAACACAAGCTGAAGAGATTGTTTTGTTCTAGGACATAAAATACGTCAGTAAATACCCCACTGGTGAATTTAAAAAGGAGGTTGCTAAGTGCTAACAAGTGTCTAAATGAGACGACTAAACGTCATCAGCCCAACATTAGCCTCCTTTAGCTTAGCAGTGGTGACGTGAAGTCACATGACCGTGCTGTAGTTCCTTTATAGCCCAACATTAGCCACCTTTAGCTTAGCGGTGGTGACGTGAAGTCATGTGACCGTGCTGTAGTTCCTTTATAGCCCAACATTAGCCACCTTTAGCTTAGCGGTGGTGACGTGAAGTCATGTGACCGTGCTGTATTTTATAGCCCAACATTAGCCGCCTTTAGCTTAGCGGTGGTGACGTGAAGTCATGTGACCGTGCTGTAGTTCCTTTATAGCCCAACATTAGCCGCCTTTAGCTTAGCGGGGTGACGTGAAGTCATGTGACCGTGCTGAAGTTCCTTTATAGCCCAACATTAGCCACCTTTAGCTTAGCGGTGGTGACGTGAAGTCATGTGACCGTGCTGTAGTTCCTTTATAGCCCAACATTAGCCGCCTTTAGCTTAGTGGTGGAGACGTGAAGTCATGTGACCGTGCTGTAGTTCCTTTATAGCCCAACATTAGCCGCCTTTAGCTTAGCGGTGGTGACGTGAAGTCATGTGACCGTGCTGAAGTTCCTTTATAGCCCAACATTAGCCACCTTTAGCTTAGCGGTGGTGACGTGAAGTCATGTGACCGTGCTGTAGTTCGTTTATAGCCCAACATTAGCCGCCTTTAGCTTAGGTGGAGACGTGAAGTCATGTGACCGTGCTGTAGTTCCATTATAGCCCAACATTAGCCGCCTTTAGCTTAGCGGTGGAGACGTGAAGTCATGTGACCGTGCTGTAGTTCCTTTATAGCCTAACGTTAGCTTTTTACTTCAGAAATCATAAAGTGGTGTTAATATGTGGAGAGTATCCTGCTGAACTAAACGTGTAAATATCATAAACGTTTTTTGACTCAGAGATCATTTTCTGCAATAATCCAAAATCACATGGAGAAATCCCATTGTCTTCTTATAGAGAGTCATGCTGCCTTCAGGGTCGGCCTAAAAAAATACGTCACGGCAGCACAGGATTTCCTGCTTTTAAAAAAATCTAACATTAAAAAAATTAATGAATGTCAACGAGATTTTTGCTCACCAGAGAGAATGAAGCGATGGCGAGGATGATGAAGAAGCCGCAGTAGAGTCCAACACGAAAGGTCGTCCAGGCCAGAGCGGGCTGCAGCAGGAAGAGAGCAAACACAGACATTAATAACGGAAAAGACATCAAATAATAACACATCATGTATTGTATTTTACATATTAACAAACAACTACAACTCTTCATCAAACACATCTCCATATAGAGCTGCTTTTATCTGCTTGATCATATGTATATTATACACACGCCTGCAGGGTGGACGTAGAGATCAATAGTCACAAAGCACATATATTTCAAAGCTGACAGTAATTAATGCATTAATAACAGTAGATATTACATATGGAGGTAAAGTGCCACTAGCTTCTGAAAGATATCCTGTTCAACATTAAGAAGGCACTTATAAAATCAATGAAAGCCTCTTATGGTTTCTCCTTCTTTCCATCTCCATCCCTCTCAAAACAAACCTCTCACCTTCTGTTTTCAACCTGTACTCACCAGCAGCGTCTTAAAAACAACGACACAGTGAGACTCAGATATCAACGGTGGGATATTCAGAGACATGGAGAGAAATACTGAGGTCTCTTTTATAACTATCCAGTAACAGATGGAGACTAATAATGTCATGATGAGAGTGACAAATATGACACACTATTGCTTCAGTTACCTAATAGATGAGAGTAACACACTTTTGGGGGAAAACATTCGCTGTGATTTGAATGGCGGTAAATACAGATTCTGAAGTTTTCAACAATCACATCAAAAATTAAAAGATTATGATGGTCAGACAGACAAACTATTAGAAAATGTCCCTGCATGGAGATCAATGATCTGCGTCAATGTTTTGTTTAATTTAAATAAATAGGGAAATGATGTCAGGCACTGAAACTGAGATTTCTGAGTTTCTTTTACTGTCCTTTTTTCTGTAGAGGAAGCAAAGAACCGTAACTCTGGATTTATTTGTTGTTTGAGGTGCAATATATGACTCAGCAGCTTTAAGACATGAGGACACTATTATTTCAGCTTCGCTCTGATGCAGTATTGTCCCCGAAAAGTTGGCGGGCCGTAAATTCGCCAGGAAGTGTCATATGTGTTCCCTATTGATTCAAATCAACACAGATGATGGATACCTAGTGATATTTTTTAACAGTTTGATGTCTGACCATCACAATTGGGCTTCTTGTAGATAAAAAAAAAGCGCGTTTTTCTTAATTATTTTATGTGATTGCTGAAAACTTCTGAATCTGTATCTGTGTTTTCCCCCAAAAGTTGGACGGGGCAGTAATTTCTCCAGGAAGTGACGCATGTGTTACTCTCATCTATTGCAGCATCCCTGCCTACTTGTAAATGAACCAAATGACACACAGAAAGATGGCGGATAGTACTTCCTGTTGTGTATCAGCTGAACTGACCTGAGCTGCCCCCAGAGGAGGAACTCTGAGCCTCTTCATGGCCTTCTGACGGTCGCCTCCCTCCAGCTCTGTGGTCACGATAGTCTGCAAACACACACAACATATCATGAGTTTATCTGTGTTTAATAGTGTGTGGTGTGTGTGTGTGTGTGTGTGTGTGTGTGTGTGTGTGTGTGTGTGTGTGTGTGTGTGTGTGTGTGTGTGTGTGTGTGTGCACCTCTGTCTCTGAGATGAGCTGAGTGATCTTCTTGCAGGTGTAGAAAGGTGCCACCTCCACATGAGCCACGCCAGTCGGCCCCGCGGGGGTGTCCAGGATCTTATCGTGCTTCTTCAGGATCTTACGGAAACCCGTGAAGTTCAGATTCTGTGGACGACAACGAGGATCAACGGTTAGAAACTCACTCAGAGATAGGAGGGTTTATTTCATTTCAGACCAGGGGGTAACAATACACTTACTAAAAGAAGCCCTGTATGCTTTTTAGGGTTTTTCGGTTTCCTGTAGTGTGTTTTATAGGTTTTATAGGTAAAATCTCTGTGTTCCCTCCAGATTGAGGACTCTTTAAAGTTGAGACTACATACTGATATACACCTGAACATCAGCAGGAGAGGACTCTTTAAAGTAGAGACACTAATACTGATACCTGAACATCAGCAGGAGAGGACTCTTTAAAGTAGAGACTACATACTGATATACACCTGAACATCAGCAGGAGAGGACTCTTTAAAGTAGAGACACTACACACTGATATACACCTGAACATCAGCAGGAGAGGACTCTTTAAAGTAGAGACACTACATACTGATATACACCTGAACAATCACCAGGAGAGGACTCTTTAAAGTAGAGACACTAAATACTGATATACACCTGAACATCAGCAGGAGAGGACTCTTTAAAGTAGAGACACTACATACTGATATACACCTGAACATCAGCAGGAGAGGACTCTTTAAAGTAGAGACACTACATACTGATATACACCCTGAACATCAGCAGGAGAGGACTCTTTAAAGTAGAGACACTAAATACTGATATACACCTGAACATCAGCAGGGGAGGACTCTTTAAAAGTAGAGACACTACATACTGATATACACCTGAACATCAGCAGGAGAGGACTCTTTAAAGTAGAGACACTACATACTGATATACACCTGAACATCAGCAGGAGAGGGACTCTTTAAAGTAGAGACACTACTTACTGATATACACCTGAACATCAGCAGGAGAGGACTCTTTAAGTAGAGACACTACTTACTGATATACACCTGAACATCAAGCAGGAGAGGACTCTTTAAAGTAGAGACACTACATACTGATATACACCTGAACATCAGCAGGAGAGGACTCTTTAAACACTACATACGGATATGGCCCAGAATAGGGCCCCTTTAAACCACTAAAACCCACATGTATACATCTGGACATATCAGTGTTTGTTCCTCTAAAGGAGGTGTTATCGTACTGGTACCTGTAGTTCTGCAGCAGGATGAGGCTGAGGTAGAACTCGCTGAATGCCAGCTTCAGGTCCTTGATGTTGTGGTGTTGCAGCGCTCCTCCTGGGACAGGTGGGAACATGGTCTTACGTCTCCGCAGGCCGGGCGGAGCGTTGCTCTCGCGCTGAGCGTCCAGAGACGACTGCAGCTCATTCTGCAGCGTGGCTGAGCGACGCTGAGCCTCGGCTAGTTCTCTGCAGGGAGGGAGCACGAGAACATGTTTAAAAAGAGGTTTAGACAAAAGATTGAAGTCTACAGTTGCATACTGTATGGAGATAGTCTGCCC
>JAAOOA010001149.1:30000-52500 GCA_012861695.1 Trematomus loennbergii
AACAAACATCCACTTAGCATCAGCAGTGACCTCGCAGTACAACGATTATTGTACGAGAAAGGAGAGCAACCATTCAGAAAGACGTTTATCCTGCATGTATAGGAGCTCCTCTCAAAGCCACTTAAATACAGCGCAAGAGAAGAAGAAAAGTACAGATTATATAGGAGGACGATAAAGATACTGCAAGGGGAGGTGAAAGAAATGTAGACTGATGTGAAAAATGTGAAGGTCGATTGCTTTTGTCGTGTCAAATGATCATATAATCATTTAAAACATATAGTCTTATACTCTGATTGCCCTTTACTCTGTTAAATGTATTTGTAGTCTTGTATGTGTTTAACAGAGACATATGTTTAGGGTTTATAGGTGGATTTGCAAATGGGTAAGAATTAGGGGGTTTAATGATGGGATGTTTACAAATGCCTACAATTATTTATGGGACCAGTTGGCTGTTTCCTGTCATGAATATGTAGCGTGACTGTGAGCTGTGTTCTGGGGGCAGAACTTCTTTATCCTAAGTGGCTCTGTTCCTGCATTTGAGATCGATTTCAATTGTATTACTTTAGTTCAGTCAGACAACTCACGTGTTTCTTAATATGTTTATTAGAAGCAGCATATAGTTGAGTTTGGCGTCTAGGCTCGGGCCTCATCACTCCACAGATTTACAAAGAACATTGAGTGATGATTAGATAACTATCCCCCCCGAGCCTACAGGTGGAAGCTGGGGTGGGAGCTGGGGTGGAAGCTGGGGTGGAAGCTGGGTGGAAGCTGGGGTGGGAGCTGGGGTGGAAGCTGGGGTGGAAGCTGGGGTGGAAGCTGGGGTGGAAGCTGGGGTGGAAGCTGGGTGGAGCTGGGGTGGAAGCTGGGGTGGAAGCTGGGGTGGAAGCTGGGGTGGTGGTGGGGTGGAAGCTGGGGTGGAAGCTGGGGTGGAAGCTGGGGTGGAAGCTGGGGTGGAAGCTGGGTGGAAGCTGGGGTGGAAGCTGGGGTGAAGCTGGGGTGGAAGCTGGGGTGGAAGCTGGGGTGGAAGCTGGGGTGGAAGCTGGGGTGGAAGCTGGGGTGGAAGCTGGGGTGGAAGCTGGGGTGGAGTGTGGCTGGGGTGGAAGCTGGGGTGGAAGCTGGGGTGAAGCTGGGGTGGAAGCTGGGGTGGAAGCTGGGGTGGAAGCTGGGGTGGAAGCTGGGGTGGAAGCTGGGGTGGAAGCTGGGGGGTGGAAGCTGGGGTGGTGGTGGGGTGGAAGCTGGGGTGGAAGCTGGGGTGGAAGCTGGGGTGGAAGCTGGGGTGGAAGCTGGGGTGGAAGCTGGGGTGAAGCTGGGGTGGAAGCTGGGGTGGAGCTGGGGTGGAAGCTGGGTGGAAGCTGGGGTGGAAGCTGGGGTGGAAGCTGGGGTGGAAGCTGGGGTGGAAGCTGGGGTGGAAGCTGGGGTGGAAGCTGGGGTGGAAGCTGGGGTGGAAGCTGGGGTGGAAGCTGGGGGTGAAGCTGGGGTGGAAGCTGGGGTGGAAGCTGGGGTGGAGCTGGGGTGGAAGCTGGGGTGGAAGCTGGGTGGAAGCTGGGTGGAAGCTGGGGTGGAGCTGGGGTGGAAGCTGGGGTGGAAGCTGGGGTGGAGCTGGGGTGGAAGCTGGGGTGGAAGCTGGGGTGGAAGCTGGGGTGGAAGCTGGGGTGGAAGCTGGGGTGGAAGCTGGGGTGGATGCTGGGGTGGGGTGGGGCAGGCGAGCAGCAGCAACATGAAACAGCAGCAGCAGCATGAGCGAGGCAGAGGCAGGAAGACCTGGCAGCTTAAATAGAGCGGCATGTTAGTAGAATGTGTTGGTTGGTTGTAAGAGGGACGAGGTGCATCACGTGTTAATGTATCATTGGTGCCCGAGTTGACTGCCTGAAACTAGCTCGCAGGCTTCGCCCCATTAATTATAACAATAGACAAACATTGTCCATTAATCATTTATCAGTTTCTCTCCCCAAAAGCTTTTCCCTACCTGCTATAACTAAGAGGCAACACATGCTGTGTGCTTGTTCTGGAAGTGTCTTTCAAGATTACATTTTCTTGTGTTTTGTTTATTTCTCCCAATATATCAAGCATGCAGGTAAGTCAGCATGTTGTCAGTAAAAGCAAAGGAATCTAAACACGCACAAAAACTTTCTATTTCCTAAGTGTTCCTAACCATTACATGGAAGGATATGATGCACATACGTTGAGAAAATGAATGCAACTTTTTTAAATTCAGTGTTACAGTATGACCTCGTCTCCAATGTACAAGGTGTTCCTTTCAAAACATTGTCTAACCGTGCGACAAAAAAGAAAAATAGCCGTTATTAATTCCAGATTTTTGTCAGCAGAGAGGCTGAAAAAGGCGTGGGTTGCCTCCACTTTAGAAAGAGGTATTTCTGCTTAAATTGTAGACCAATCAGCTGAATGTCTGGTCAGTGAGTGTGTGTGATGACAGAATGAATAATGGTCCAACATGCAGACCTGCAGGCGAGCAGCAGGCTGATGCTGTGATTTAAAGTAAAAGGTTAACCCTCTAATGAACACTGTGTGAAGGAGCACTGAGGGAACAGAGAGGAGGAGCAGTGGAGCATGTAACATATGTCCCCTATATATCAGTATTTGTTTAATTCTAAATGTCCAGGACATTACTGTCTATTCACCTTATGTAGCCTGTGGAGTCTATTTTTATATAACATTACAAGAGGGATTCTTATTATTACATGATATGCTTATTGTGCTCATGAGATTGCTATGACATAAAATAAATAGACACAATCACTAATCCCAAATTCTGATGGGTTAGATACCAACGAAGGGAATAGTCAGAAGAAAGTTTTCAGCTTGCAATACTAATGTAGCAAAGCAGGTGTAGACGCAGTAAGAAGACAGTGCGTTACTGAGACTCTGACCTTGAGCTGTGGGTGAGCTCCGCTCCCAACATAGCCAGGAATCAGTATAACCAAGATTCCACTATATCTGCAGAAAGCTTCAGCAAAAACAAATTACGTATGATGGTGCCAGAGTAGGGAGGGGACTTTCACAGGCCCGAATGCTGATTGGAGGATAGTGTTGCCAAGAGACTTTTTTTTCAAGTCTGTGTACCCCACCAAAGAGAACCAAGTCTAAACCACGGTATCTCTTCAGCTTGTCTTGACCAATCATAAATGTACGGGCAACGCCCTGTGTAATACAAATGTATGCACGCACAAGGTTCGGGGCTCTTCCCGGAAATAGTGGTTACAGATTACAGCTTTGCTGCCTGTGATTTCTATGACGTGGCGGAGTCCTTGGCCAAGTGAATATATATCTTTTGCTACCTTATAATAAATAGTTGAACTTAGAAGTTGTTTGTCTTTCCTGGAATTTTGAACACAACAATCCCCGCCTGTTTCCCCACTTCCTGTTTAAATGCTTGTGTGTTAGTTCTTCCAGCAGCTTTGTAAACGAGGAGTTTTATTCAAGATCATTGTCAGCTACACTGAGGCGATTGGATGGTTTTACAGCATCAATTCTCTGTTAGTGACTGCAGGATGACATATGACAAGCTAGCAAAACGTTAGCTATCTATCTAATTAGTTAACTAGCTCACATTAGCATTAACATGTCAGCTATCTATCTAATTAGTTAACTAGCTTACATTAGCATTAACATGTCAGCTATCTAATTAGTTAACTAGCTTACATTAGCATTAACATGTTAGCTATCTATCTAATTAGTTAACTAGCTTACATTAGCATTACAATGTTAGCTATCTATCTAATTAGTTAACTAGCTTACATTAGCATTAAAATGTTAGCTATCTATCTAATTAGTTAACTAGCTCACATTAGCATTAACATGTCAGCTATCTAATTAGTTAACTAGCTTACATTAGCATTAACATGTTCGCTATCTATCTAATTAGTTAACTAGCTTACATTAGCATTACAATGTTAGCTATCTATCTAATTAGTTAACTAGCTTACATTAGCATTAAAATGTTAGCTATCTATCTAATTAGTTAACTAGCTGAGATTAGCATTAACATGTTAGCTATCTATCTAATTAGTTAACTAGCTTACCTTAGCATTAACATGTTAGCTATCTATCTAATTAGTTAACTAGCTTACCTTAGCATTAACATGTTAGCTATCTATCTAATTAGTTAACTAGCTCACATTAGCATTAACATGTCAGCTATCTATCTAATTAGTTAACTAGCTCACATTAGCATTAACATGTCAGCTATCTATCTAATTAGTTAACTAGCTCACATTATCATTAACATGTTAGCTATCTATCTAATTAGTTAACTAGCTCACATTAGCATTAACATGTCAGCTATCTATCTAATTAGTTAACTAGCTTACCTTAGCATTAACATGTTAGCTATCTATCTAATTAGTTCACTAGTTTACATTAGCATTAACATGTTAGCTATCTATCTAATTATTGAACTAGCTTACATTAGCATTAAATGTTAGCTATCTATCTAATTAGTTAACTAGCTCACATTAGCATTAACATGTCAGCTATCTATCTAATTAGTTAACTAGCTTACCTTAGCATTAACATGTTAGCTATCTATCTAATTAGTTCAATAGTCACATTAGCATTAACATGTTAGCTATCTATCTAATTATTTAACTAGCTTACATTAGCATTAACATGTTAGCTATCTATCTAATTAGTCCAAATTTGTGACTCTCGTAATTCAAATTAGAGTTTAATTGAACACCCTAGGTCAGACTTAAAGTGCTGACCTGTGTCTGGAGTTACGGCAAATCAAATCAAATCAAATCAAGGTTTATTTATAAAGCACATTTAAAAGCGATTTTTGGTCGGGCCAAAGTGCTGTACATGTAATAACTACAATCACATAAAAACACATTTCTATAATCACAATAAAAGACAATAAATTACAACAGATATTTAAAAAGAAAACACAGGGTTAAAGTCAGGAGTCGTGCTCCGCTCTGACTAAAAGGCCAGGGAGAAGAAGTGTGTCTTAAGAGTAGATTTAAAAACCCCTAGGGTCTGGGCCGACCTCACATGGAGGGGCAGAGTGTTCCAGAGCCTCGGGCCAGCTGCTGAGAAGGCTCGGTGCCCTCGGGTTTTGAGCCTGGTCTTGGGCACTATCAGCAACAGCTGGTCAGCAGACCTTAAAGCTCTTACGGCAGTGAGAGTCTTTATAAAAACACTGTTTTACAGATTGTCAGTGGGATGCATTTACATGGATCTTTCAGAGGAATACATTTCTATATATGAAACACCTTCCTTTATGCTTACTGACAGAGTGTGTGTAGATGTGGATATAACAGAGGTTATGAAATGGCCTTGCCCCCCGTCTCTTTGTTCCCTGCTGACCTTGTGCACCACTGGGAACATCAGTGGAGGTGTGTGTGTGTGTGGTGTGTGTGTGGTGTGTGTGTGTTGTGTGTGTGTGTGTGTGTGTGTGGTGTGTGTGTGTTGTTGTGTGTGTGTGTGTGTGTGTGTGAGGTGTGTGAAGTGAAGAACAAAGCCCCCAGTCCTTACATCCTCACAGCTGTTTGACTGAAACTGAAAATATATCCATGCCACTCACTGTAGCTTCATCCAGGTAACATAAGCATCAACATGTCATAATTAAAAACTCCTCACCTGTCTTCTTAATTGAAAACAGTCTGAATGTATGCAGCTTTATGGTGTTCTCTGTGTCTTTAATTGAATCTAAGGCGTCAGTGCTCATGTGAATCTGACGGCTTCTCCTACAGACAAACAGTGTGAGTTCTCATTATCACAGGTCTGGGTGGATCACAAGAGAAAAGGCTTTCTAGAGTCCAACAGCGCTCACAAAGGGATTCAAAGGCAGGTAAAAGCTTGGACGTCATGGGAAAGGAGACACTCAAACTCAGTGACAAGATGGAAACACTTTAAGTCATTTTCTAAATCTACAAATGGGTTCAGCCACAAAATGTAGCATTTATTATTTTGTAAATTTTCTAAACAGATACCATAAAACCATCTGAAAACATTTGTGTCTTTTTCACAATGCCACAGCTTTTTTGGCTGTGGCATTCCCACACTTCCTTCCAAGGTGTTTATTAAACTCTGGCCATATCATTTACTTTATTAGGGCCATACAGTTGATGCATAGACTGTAACGTTGCTACTGTAACGGGTGCTTGGATTTACTTCGAAACACAAGAGGCAGAAGAACATTTCCAACAGGCACTGCACTACTATTTGTAGTTTGGTTTTCTACTACAACGTGTTTACATGTTCAAAAAACACATTCATTTTCACATACTGTCTGAATGTACCTCTATTTACCCTCTGTCTGAATCTCACTTTGTTGGTGCCTGTCTCTTTAGAACCTCCCCAAAGTCAATAGAGAGGCGAAGTCCCGCCCATACTTCCGCCCCATTGGACCTTATTTCGGAAAGATTATGTATTGAAGTCAATGGGGAGAGAAAGATTATCTTTCGATCCCGTTTGAATTGTGCCACGAATTACACAGATGATGTTTGTCAATTTAAAAAATAATTTCCATGTCAAAAAGTCACAGTTTGTCGTAAAACTGTTGAAATATAAGACTATGAAAAATATGCAACTAGAAAGACTACAAATCCCAGAATCCCGGTCCCGCATGCTGGCTCTTAGGAACCGACTCACTCCCCTTGTGTGTATGTACAGCTCTCAACATGCCCAGACTTGGAGTGATTTTCACCTCTTTTAATACTTTCCGCCTCATTCTGAAAGAAAGAAGTGAAATGTGCCAACGTGACGGCCGTCTGGTGTGTGGTGCGAGACGGGAGATGGAGTTCATTGAGCGGTTTCACACAAAAAAAAGTGTTACTTCACATTTTAATTTTTTTGACTTGCAAAATTATCTTTTAAATTGACAAACATCATATGTGTAATTCGTGGCACAATTCAAACGGGATCGAAAGATAATCTTTCTCTCTCCCATTGACTTCAATACATACTTTTTCCGAAATATGGTCCCATGGAGCTCCCCCGGAAAGGGAGGGACTTCGCCTCTCTATTATGATCTGATCGGCTCGTGGGGTTAATTGCAGAGGTGGTTCTCTTGGAGATACTCAGATAAGGGGAGGTATTTTCTAATGACCCTGCATGTATACAGTAAGGGGCAGCCACAGTTTAATGGCTTGTTGAATCCAGTAGTATCACAAAACATGACTGGGATGTCTTACTTCACAGTTTGTGGTTGAAGGCACTCCACATGTGCACAACAACTAAATGAAATGTCCCCTTTAATATTTCTCCTGCAGTCCTAACACGGATGCTGAAGGAAGCAGTAAATCTCACTTCATCGACAAATAAACTGGACCTTAAATACAGTTGTGTGTGAGCGTGTGAGTGAATGTGTGTGTGACGAGATGATGATGAAGCACCTCAGTAGAGTAAAATGGTTTTGTCCCTGAAGGGCTTTGAGGTGATTTATGTTTCGTGTGTGTGTGTGTGTGTGTGTGGTGTGTGTGTGTGTGTGTGGTGTGGTGTGTGTGTCTTTAACCTGTATGTCAACATTAAACACTGTCCCTCTTCGCCCTCAGAGAACTGAATAAACCTGTATCTGTGAGGACATTTAGTCAGTATGATGTTTATAAACCTGACAAACTGGGGCTGAACAGTAACATCAGCATCTTGCTCTCGGCGACATAAATAGGATTATATTTATATGAGGCTGCAGGAAAATCAATATGTGGTTTAATTAGGTTAAATATTTAACGACTGTAAATTACAACCATGATAAACTAACAATAACAGCGAGCAGTGAGGAGGCATGCGTTCTGTTTTATCACCTTCAAACAAGTTGATTAGTAAGTGATCAATTATTTATTAAGTTGAAATGACAAACAAACAAGACCTTTCCAGTTTTGTCCATTTTGTATCATCATGAATTTAATTATTCAGGTTTCTTGACTTCAGATCAACAAAAAAACAATATGCTGCGGATCAAATGTGATTTATTTGTAATTTCAATTAATGAACTAATTAAAGGGGCTGTATTGTAAATAAAGAAACCCTATATATTCAATTAATATACAATTAAACCCGCATATGTTTGCAATTTCAACTCAGTAGATTACATATTGATGTCTATCTTCTATCTAATAGTCAGACAGTAAACCAGGCAGTTCACACCTGTGCTAACGGCAGGTATCTAGGTGCAACGTGCTAAGAGAAAGTAGATCCAGTTCAGTTCAGTCAGTTATTGTCTTCACTTTTCCAGACAAAGAATTGTGCTGCTAGCTAGAAAAACAACTCTTGACCTACAGTATTCCCAGGGTGCCCCCCCCCCTTCAATGCTAACCCGTTCTTCTGCAGATTGTATTAATAAATGATGAGACAGCTTCCCTACGACTCTAACCCCCGAAACCCTACACACACACACACCACACACACACACCACACACACCCACACACACACACACACACACACACACACACACACACACACACACACACACACACACACCACACACACACCACACACACACACACACACACACACACCCCACCCCCAACTTCTTATATTCCCATACAAGCATTCTGGGAGGAGACCCCATAAAAGCAGCACATAAATCCTTCAAGAAGCCCCTCTCCAGTCTGATAACAGGAAGGGGAACAACAACCAACACAAACATGTTACTCTGAATAACATCCTGCAGAACGAGGATCTGGATTCGTATTTTTGGGAAGTTTTTCATACTTTTATTGTATTATTCTCTTGTTTTATCACCTGTTTCATTCAGAAATATGTGTTGCTGTTAGGTAAAGAAGAAAAGCATTGGTTTCCTCTGTGAAAGGAATGTGTCCTTCTGCAAACCAATGACAAGCAGTCACTTCAATAGAGAGGTGACGTATTTTTGAAAGCCGACCCAGAAGTAAGCATAGCAAGGGTTCCTTTGACCAAAATGAATGGGATTTTTCCATTGGATTTTGGAAATGCGATCTCTAGTATAAAAAAGCTATGTGGGCTATAAAGGAACTACAGCACGGTCACATGACTTCACGTCACCACCGCTAAGCTAAGGCGGCTAATGTTGGGCTATAAAGGAACTACAGCACGGTCACATGACTTCACGTCACCACCGCTAAGCTAAAGGCGGCTAATGTTGGGCTATAAAGAACTACAGCGCGGTCACATGACTTCACGTCACCACCGCTAAGCTAAAGGCGGCTAATGTTGGGCTATAAAGGAACTACAGCACGGTCACATGACTTCACGTCACCACCGCTAAGCTAAAGGCGGCTAATGTTGGGCTATAAAGGAACTACAGCGCGGTCACATGTAGCTGTAGTGTAGCTTATCCATGAATGCTACACGAGACAAAAGCAGTAGTGCGTTCCTGCAGTGTATTTCCGTCATGAATCTGGAGGAACCATCATCTCTTCACGATCCTTCAGCAGAAACAGCCTTCACACTCAGAGACAAATAGTATTTTCCTATTTCCACGCTCCATTTATCTCCTTTAATGACACCTCGGTGCTCTGATGGCATTACAGTCGGGGATCTGAGGAGACATTACATTAGGATCGTCGCTGTATTAGTCCCACTTATCTCTTCCCTCCCAGCACACAGGTGTAAATCACAATAAAGACAATAAAAGAGAATTGGATTGGGCTAACATTTATAACTTGATTGAATACTACAAAAACAACTTGAATGTCTTTTCACTGCACGCTGGTTTGTGTTTCAGTTCTGTTTACCTGCTGTCTACACATGTAAATATATACATAGTATGTGTATGCATAATATATAGCACATATATATGAACATGGATAGGCCCTTGATGAAGCATGAATTGATAAATGGGATACCACATGGAAGACTTTATAAGGACATATCTTGGTCCCCTCTTAATATTACTTGGATTTAATATAATAGGGTTTCATCATTTGATTAATTATTATTGCTTTGTTTTTTATTTATTGTGAAAACATTCATTTGTAATAATGGGAAAAAGTCCATCTGTGAATGATTTAAGTTTAATTGTACCTTTATTTTTATTATTATTACTTCCATTATTTTTGATTCTGATTATTATTATAATGTTTTTGTTTCTTTATTTTTTGTCTCATTGTTTTATTGTATTTATTCCTAATGTAAAAACACGAGTTTGTATTCAGTAAAAATCTGTGGATGAATTGAGGCAATAAATAAACAAATAAAGTATCAAATAAATGTTGAACAAGGCATCTAAATCTAGAGAGATGTGTGTGTAGTTCCAGACAGTAAGAAAGGAAACACAGCCCTATAACCAGTCAGATAACACCCCCCCCCCCCACTCCCACCCCCCCTCCATTCCTTTCTTTACTCACTTTATTCCCATTCGGCCCTCCAGCCACAATTAAGTCTACCAATCATATCTCTCATGGAGGCCATTAGGACTGCAGACTCACTGAGGAGGGGGGAGTGGCGGGGGGGAAGATCGACTGTGGGATATTCATACTGCCAGATAAGCAGATCCCAAAAAATTATATACTACAGCGGTGAGGAGTGAAAATGATACGATGGAAAGAATCACATATTCAACACGTTCTGGGAGGTGTTAATATCTCTGCTGTGTGAGTGTGAGTGTGTGTGTGGTGTGTGTGGTGTGTGTGTGTGTGTGTGTGTGTGTGTGTGTGTGTGTTGAGAGGTGATGGGTTTATTATCGGCAGCCAAGCAAATACATCATGAGAGAGAGAGAGAGAGGAGGAGAGAGAGAGAGAGAGAGTAAAATAAAGAGGCCAGAGGTGTGAGACGATCCCAAGGACTAGATGCATATCACACAACCCCAAAAACACATAGAATGATGAGTAAAATCAGGAGATTTAAGACCGAAAGCTTGAATGGGAGAAAGATGTATGTTGCATGACTCTAAAAAGCGATTAAAAGAAGAAAATATGGTGCTCCATGAGTTGATTTAATAGTCAAAGCTTACCGAGTGTAGAATACAGTCAAAAAGCTTCTTTACTGGACGTGCCTTCTGTTATTTATATGTTATTACACGGCTTGGTTGAATACCGGATGCTGATTGGTCAATACGGCATTCCAGATGTCTGCTATTTTTTTTACAACAGACCGTTGCTAAGGATAGAAGACCGTTGCTAAGGGACACGGAACACGGTATGGTATCTGGCAGTGTTTAAAGAGCGGTTAATGGAAACATTTAATGTGAACGTTGGTACGCAATGGAACGGACTATTTATATTTAGCGGAGGCAATACGATCATTGTTAAATCAATCAAATAATTTTAAATCAGTATTGTGAGTCAGGTTTGGTTTATTTGATATGTATACTGTGCTATTAGCGGGATAATGTGCATGGTTTGTGAATGATCGTTTTGAACATCTTGGGTTTTTGGTAGTTGCCATCAAACAGAAAGGAGTATTCCACAGTAACATCAATTACTTTAGTGAGTCAAGACATTCATGAGGAGCCGCTAACAGGGAAAGTTCCTGAGAACCATAAGAAGTGGGTCATGTTGTTAAACGGGCTTATAGTATATCCTGTTTAAAGCCTGATAAGATAAGAAGTGCTTTATTGATCCCAATTTGAGAAATGTTTGTGTTGCAGCAGCAAAAAAGACAAGATAGTTTCTGTATCCATTAAAAGCCGTCATGTGCACACTGTAATTGACTGCAGCACACACACACACACACACACACACACACACACACACACACACACACACACACACACCACACACACACACACACACACACACACACACACACACACACACACACACACACACACACACACACACACACACACACACACACACACACACAACACACTCAGATGAATGGGGTTCTTCCCAGGGAAAGATGTGCAGGCCTTAACAAGTTTATTACAAATATTTTCATACAATCATACTTAAAGGTGGGGTATGTAATTTTGGAGAAACCAGCTTGAGTGCGCTAGAATTTGAAAGTACACAACCGGAACAAATCTGCCCCTTCCTTCAGACTTCCTTACAGAGCCCCTCCTCCAACACACACAACGCGCACATGACCAATGAGGGCACGAGATAAGTTTGTGCACAGATGGAAGGCTGACAGGCAGGTAGGCCATCCAGTTATTTTAGCCGGGCCGGCTCAGATGATTGGTCGTGCTTTTTACAGTACTACGGCTTCCACAGATGACATTTGTTATGTATTTATTGTCAAAGCATTTCATATATTCATTGCTATCGGGATGTTAAGAGCATTCCGTGGAATATAACAACAAGTGTTTCTGAAATAAATTACATACCCCACCTTTAAGAGTGGATTCACTTGTGTGGACAGGAGGGTGAAAACCTAATGTTGGGCTATAAAGGAACTACAGCACGGTCACATGACTTCACGTCACCACCGCTAAGCTAAAGGCGGCTAATGTTGGGCTATAAAGGAACTACAGCACGGTCACATGACTTCAGGTCACCACCGCTAAGCTAAAGGCGGCTAATGTTGGGCTATAAAGGAACTACAGCACGGTCACATGCTTCACGTCACCACCGCTAAGCTAAAGGCGGCTAATGTTGGGCTATAAAGGAACTACAGCACGGTCACATGACTTCACGTCACCACCGCTAAGCTAAAGGCGGCTAATGTTGGGCGTGATGACGATGAAAATCTCTCCAGCTTGTGTTAACCACAGACCTTATTTCAGGATAACAACCAACATCACATTCAGAAAACCATTGAACATGGAACAGGTATAGCTAAAAATGCTGATTCATTTCTGGTTTTAGGACTCATTCCTGCAGCCTGTATTGGACACACAGTTCCAGTGTAACAGACAGGAAGTCCAGAGAAAGCCGTGTCATGGACCTGATGGGAAAGTTAATTACTGCTGCTCTTCATTCCTCAGAGGGCAGTATTTCTCCCTCCCTTATTTCCATCTCTCTTCCTTTGACTAAGCTGTTCTGTGAAGTGTTATCTCCCGCTGTCAGAGCGTTTGGCCGGACCTTTCCGTCTGCTTCCAGCTCCACGCCGGCCTTCAACATCAGAATATCTTTCCTCTGAACGCCTTCCCCGACTCCCTGCATCTTCATAGAGGTAGATAGAGCACACAGGAAAAGGCAAACTGATAATAAAACGCTGCTGGATCGCATCGTATGAACCTTTCCGCTTCTGTTCAACTTTGTCAGACATCTGAAGCTCTTTGAGTTCAGAATGGTTGCAGCTATTAGTCTGTCTGCAGCTCATAGAGACCTATTGTGAACCTGTGAATGTTGAGTACCCCAAAGTTTTATGTTAGAAATGTATACTAGGGGTCCCCAGCATACCAAATCTGAGTGGTTTTGGAGATAATGGAGGATGCTGAGTCTATTTCTGACACTTTCAGAATCGAAAAGTGCGGTTTTTACCAGAAAGTGGTCATATTTGTACTCCCGGTGAGGTGATTTTGATGAATTTTGGGTTGATTTTAAAGTTTTAAGGCCCGGACACACCACACAGACGGACCCCGACGGTTGCGTCACCTCGCGTCTCTGCGTTTTGGTCATGTGTCGCACTGGAACACACCGCAAAGACTTCAGCCGACGGCCAAGAGCACGTACGAACTGCGCATGCGTGAGTGGCAATAACTCTCCTTACCAGCAGGCGGCGGTAGTGTGCGTTCCATTTTCACTCCACAGCGAGAAGCTCATGGGGCTTTCTCGAACCTGTGCCGAGAGCTGGAGTTAAATGAAATCTCAGATTTGCCTTCTTAATAGTTTGTTTGGGTCCCTCACTTCTGTTTCGCTTCTCATGCACTGATTCGCTAAGCTGAACAGCCAATCAGAGTGATTTCTTTTGCCGACTGCCATTGGCCGACTGCCGAAAAGGCGTCGGCCCGGCTGAAAAGACACGACGGTGCGGGACACACCAATCTGAGTAGGGCGTGTCGACGCTCATCGTCGGCCTGACGCCCACCGACGCCGATATTCGGCTTGGTGTGTCCGTGCCTTAAGGGGACCCAAAACTGCCATTATTGATCCTAAACATTTCAGAAATAGATTAAACCTTCTCAATAACCTCAAAAACCACACTTAAATTGTCCAAATCGGCAAAGTATCTACCTATCTATCATCTATCTATCTATATTTCCCATTTAAAAGCCAGCGTGAGCTCTTTAATGTGATATTTTGTGCTGATATCATGTTTCCATGCACACTCTGCGTTGGCTGGGATAATCCAGACTTTAGGCAATAGAGGATGTGGACGAGTATCGATGTCTCAGTATGCAAACTCACGCTCTGCACACATCCCCTATTAAACATTAATTGAAGCAAATCAAATCCTCAGAGATCAGGTCTGATTTCATGGAGACGCTGAGGAAGAGGTGAGTGTCATGTGACTCATCTGACTGTCTCTGGTATACAGTTATTACTAACGATGGAGACTAATCTGTGTATCGTTCAATTCAAAACAAACCTACTTTTATTTCCCCTGTTCCCACATTACGTTCACCACAGCAGACAGTTATTTCTGAAGTTTAATGTTTAACTCTCTGCAAGACTGTCTTTTTTGTCTTGCACCAAATATATGAACTGGTACACTACAAATAATCATCTGAATGAATGTGTACCTTTACATGAGAACAACCAATCCAGTAATTGCCCTCTACGTCATGGCCCCGCCCCTTTTTGGGTGAAATCACTGTCATGTGACTGGCGGTAAATACAGATTTCTGAGGTTTTCACCCAATCACATCAAAAAATGTAGAATACAGTGAGTTTCTTTATCTACAAGGAGCCCCGTTACGATGTTGAGCCAGGCAACAATACAATAATTCAATTGGTGATCCATAATCAGCGTTGATTTATGGTTTAGTTTAAACCAATCGCCAGTCGATGTCCTGCAGGCAGCAGCTAAAACTGAAACTGGGATGTCCTTGGTTTCTCAGTGTTCTATATTTTAAGGCAGCGTGTACAGCCACTACTTTGACTTATAACATTACAACTGTTTACTAAGGCGATTATCGTTAGCCTCGTTAGCATCATTAGCTGTAATGAAGTGATACGTACATGTATTAACAGATGGGTCTCATTGGTTATGATCTCTGTCCTCTCTAACCCTAACCCTAACCCTAACCCTAACCCTAACCCTACCTTGAAGACACAGATATTATTTTTTAAATTAAAGCAAGAAAATCGTAACTTTGGATATTATTTTGCAAAACACGACAGCTTTTAAGGACGAGAAATCATTATCATTTATGATCTTTTCCGCTTGGTGCTAATTCTTTGTTTTCACCGGAAAGGGCGGGGCTGTGATTTCGGCAGGCTGTGTTTTAGCAATGCTCTCATCTTTACAGGCTTTTTTATAACTATTAAACTAAAGGACAAGGGGCACCATGAGTATGGATTCCCAGAACATGTCCAGTGTTTGAGTTTGAGTCAGATAAATGTAATACATTGTGTGAAACCTGTGAGTAGATTGAGTGTTCCCAGTGTGCCCAGCAGCTTTAACCCCATTAGTCAGAGCTGGTTAACATGGTCACGGCTCATTGAGATAACAATAAGGTTTATGTTCTGCTCTCAGCGCTACGCAAACATGATTGATATTAATCATCATGAGGACAGGGAGCACCAGGAATCATTTAATGTGCTGCTGATGTCTCTTTTTACCGCTCTGATGGAGACAAAGGGAGGACAGGACAGTCTAAACGCTTTCTCTTGTGGTATATATATATATATATATTTAGGGCTATATTATTATGAACAAATGACAATAACGATTAATTTTAGTGACAAAAACGCAGAGCACAAGAACTCAGATCTGGTACTTGAGGAAAAGTAGAAGTACTCAGATCATGTACTTGAGTAAAAGTAGAAGTACTCAGATCATGTACTTGAGTAAAAGTAGAAGTACTCAGATCTTGTACTTGAGTAAAAGTAGAAGTACTCAGATCTTGTACTTGAGTAAAAGTAGAAGTACTCAGACCTTGTACTTGAGTAAAAGTAGAAGTACCAGAGTGTAGGAATACTCTGTTACAGTAAAAGTCCTGTATTCAAAATGTTCCTCAAGTAAAAGTATAAAAGTATTCTCATCAAAATATAGTGAAAGTAGCGACAGTGAAAGTAGTCATTGTGCAGATTGGTCCATTTCAGAATAATATATATGATATGTTTTATAATGATTGATCATGAAAGTGTTCTCAAAGCTGGTAAAGGTGCAGCTAGTTTGAATGACTTTGTATACTGCAGGGTAGCTTGTGGATTTACTCCAGGTGGAACTAAAGTCTGATTTAACACTTGATTATATTTCACATCATTCATCCACATCTGTGAAGTAACTAAAGGTATTAAATACATGTAGTGGAGGAAAAGTACACCATTTACCTCTGAACTGTAGTGGAGTAGAAGTACAAAGTAACATAACATGGAAATACTCAAGTAAAGTACAAGTACCTCAAAAATAGTACTTAAGTACAGTACTTGAGTAAATGTACTTGCTAACTGCCTTTAACATATAGGCCGATTGCTATGGGAATAAATACAGCAATATTCACCCTATTTTTTCGAGGTGACATTTTAAAGTGAATGCATCGATCGATTGCATTTTGAGAGCAATATCTAGAGTATAGATCATTGTGTGCTCTTGTAAACAATTGATATTTGCACCAAGAAGTGTTCTCTATGATTGCAGTGTGCATTTGAAACGTCAATACATGTTCGTGTTCATTCAGTCGTAAGAAGCCAATATTGTGATTAATATTAAATTAGTTTTGCAGCCACAGTTTGTTGTTTCTCTCACTTCTTCCTCCACTCTTTCTGAGGCATGTTTACCTCCTCTTCCTCTTCCTCTCTCTAACATGTTTCCTCTTCACTGAGCTTGTTCAGATGATCCATGTGCGACCGAGTGGAAGGAATAAGGGCGGCATCCCACACTCTCTGCACTCAAACAGAAAAACAACAGGTCCACGTCGGCACCAAGGAGCCATCAGTACATTGCACTTCATGTACTGTCAGAAGGAGGGGCGTATATTATCATTTCATCTTTGTACGGTTCATTTTGCGACGATTTCCATTCAATATTAAGCAAACAAGCTCTGGATCTGAACAGCAGAGAGTCGCTGTCTTGCAGGTTTTACACCATCTCACATCAGCTCCATTGTGATGTGGCCTGCTCTCACAACACCACACCAACATGCCATGAGAGGCTTTTAAAGGTCACCTATCATGCTATTTTTAGGCATATGTTATGGGTCTCAGATATACACAAATATATAAAAACATGTCTATGATGTGTTTTTCTCAAAATACAAACAGATCATGCATTTTAGACATCCCTCATATCCCTCTGTTTCAGCCCTGTTTAGAGAAACGCTGATTTTGGGTCCTTAGCTTGAAAAAAATAAAAAGAGGAGGTGGAGCTAATGCCTGATCAGAATTCTACCGAGATAAAGTTAAAGGGGACCTATCATGCAAAATGCACTTTTGTACGTCTTTTCTACATGAATATGTGTCCCGGTGTTCCAGGGAACTCACCAAGTGTCAGAAAACACAACCCTCTCTATTTTCCTCCATACCCAAATCTCTAAAAAAAAGGGGCTGCAACGGATCTGATAAAAACTGATCCAGATTTGAACACTGTCCTGATGTCAGGACGGTGGCGCTACGGCTATTGGGCCAACTCCACCAATCAGGAGGAGACAGCAACGGCCATTGCCGTTCGAAAGCGCTGGAGATGCTGTAGTACATATGCCAGGCCTGTAGGTGGTGCTGTAACCATAATCTCAGCCCTTGCTAAAACAGAGCTAGAAATGGTCAAATTGAGCAAATGAGGCATGGCTAAAATGCATGATCTGTTTGGTATTTTGAAAAAAAAAAGTATAAATATGCCTTATATAGGTATGGTCCTACACTATATTATTATATATAGCATGATAGGTCCACTTTAAATTCTGCTTTGATAAAACGCCATCCTGTTCTAAACCACATCAAGGATTATTTCTGAAACAGTATGGAGCTCAAATTATTTTTCTATCACAAGGTGAGTTACTTTTTTTATTTCCTGGTTTTTAAACACATGTGCAGGTTAGCTCTGAGTGTTAGCGAGGCTTGCTAATGTGAACAAAGACGAGATTACGTCCAAAACACGTCAGGTATTGTTTCTGATAGCAACTCTCTGAGGGTCCACCTTCCGAGATTACGTCATATCGGCAGCAAATCTGTATCCGCTCGTTGTATCCCCGTTTTTAAAAGATGTGGGTACGGAGGAAAAAGAAAGGGTTTTATTTTCTGACTGCGTGAGTTCCCCGACGCACTGGGGACACATATTTATGTAGAAAATACATCAAATAGTGCATTTTGCATGATAGGTCCTCTTTAATACTAGTTGAACATGACATTTTGACATTTCTATATGTTTTTATATGTTTCTAGTTATTGTGCTTTTTATTGTTTTCAATTATTGTTTATTATTTTACTTGTGTTATTCTATATTGTATTTGTTCCCTGTACAGCACTTTGATTAACTGAGGTTGTTTTAATTGTGCTGTATAAATAAATAAAGATTGAGATTGAGATTGATGAGACGGGGAGTTCATCCGGTCAATCTGAATCATAGATTTGCAATAAAGGAACAGAATGAGACACTTTTTTAGACAAATGAGTAGATGCTAAAAGACCAAAAAGCAGATTAGACGGATGCTTGCTGCCGTCTGATTTATCGTGCACTTTGGAAACATTTGACCCAGCTGATGGATGGAAGAAGGAATTAACTGTCGAACAACTAAAGCACCCATAATGCACCAGGGCAGACACTCCCCCACTAAAACAAAACAACCATTATCGCTTTGATACGGTTAAAGAAAACAAGATTCAGTTTGACCTTGAAATTGAAATGAATATTTGGGGAAATCACATTGATTATAGTTCCTAGAGCAGGGCTCTCCAACACGGGCAGCTTTTCAGTAGCTCGCCGCTCGATTATCGATTATAGCGTAGTAAGGTTGCTTCTTGATTTTTTGGTAGCGGCTGGACAATAACGTATTTTATTTTAGAATTGTTTCTGTCACACGAATATCAAATTGGTCGGTGACGCAGAGATCAAGGAACAGACGTGACAGCAGCACAGCGACACCACACACGGAGCAGTCTGCTTTCTCCACCAGCACCAGTCCAGAACCAACAGCAGAACGACCCGCTCTGAATCAGGCCTGTCGCTGCGGCTCAGAGACACACAGGGAGGGATTTGTGTTTTTTGAAAAACACTCGTTATGATCATGTCAGGTTTTTGGTGGATTGAATCAAGTCTTGGATTGCAGAGTATGAATGTCCTCTTGCTATTTTCAGTTGATAAATACTTGTGTAAAGTTTGTGAAGGCAGGAGGAAAGCTTCCGCGATCACCGTCTCCTCTCCGTTCCTCCAAACCCGCCCCTCCCTGAAAATAATGAGTGACAGGCTGACAGTGACCCGATAGAAACTTATTATTCACTTAATCACTGATTGAGATATAATGAAGCTAACTTAATCTCATACATTCATGGGATTTATGTAACAGTAAGACAGAGAATGTAAGTGTGCTCCCACATGCAGTATTTTTGTTTTTATAATGCTGTTGTAAATACTCCTGTTGTCTGCTGTGTTCAGACTTAAGTCATGCGTGTGATGCCACATTCAAGACATTCAGTGTCTTTTTTTTAACAGAAGACCGTAGCTAGAAGCTGCAGCTAGACTGCAGAAGTATTAGTTTTTTGTTTTTGAGGATGGAACAATTTCACACACAGATATAGGGAGGCTAGACCTATACAATTGATTTATTATGGTTTATCATTTAAAGGTAGGGTAGGTAAGTTTGAGAAACCAGCTCGAGATCGCTAGAATTTGAAAATACACACCGGAGAAAATCTGCCACTTCCTTACAGAGCCCCTCCTCCAACACACACGAACGCGCACATGACCAATGAGGGCACGAGATAAGTTTGTGCACAGATGGAAGGCTGACAGGCAGGTAGGCCATCCAGTTATTTTAGCCGGGCCGGCTCAGATGATTGGTCGTGCTTTTTACAGTATTACAGCTTCCACAGATGACATTTCTTTATGGATTTTTTGTCAAAGCACTTCAGATATTCATTGCTATCGGGATGTTAAGAGCATTCCATGGAATATAACAAAAAGTGTATCTCGAGCCGGTTTCTCAAACTTACCTACCCCACCTTTAATGTCAAGACGAAGAAGAAGAATATGGCTTAACTGTGGTCAATCATGTGGAGATGGAGGTTATAATCTCCAAAATCATGTTCAGCTTAAGTCTCAGCAACACTCACAACATTTCTGGAGCCTTGTAGACCAGAAAACTATAAGAACATTCACCAAGCAGCACTGAACATGTCTGCTTTATTTGGCTCAACATACCTTTGTGAAGCAGCTTTTTCTGACATGAATGTCATGAAATCTAAATACAGAACAAGACCGACTGATGAACATTTAAATGACTCTATTAGAGTGAACCTAAGTGGGTCCAGCATACACCTCTATGGTGGACTCCATGCAGTGCCATTCATCTCACTAAAAAAGAGTGAATGCACTTATTTTACACATGTGCCATAAGATGCTTGTGAGGTGGTGATTAAGGTGATGTACTTACTATGTGGGCCATCATATATGTGAGACATTTTCTTTTCTTGGACCTTGATGTGAAGTTAAGATTTGTGATAAGCTTTAGGTATTGCAATTTCACACGTGTACAAAAGTATAGCTTAATTCAACTGAGTGCTATGTGAATAAATGTAAGCGATGTGATGCAAGTAGCTCTTGGCCACTTTTTTTTCAAAGTAGCACTCAGATGAAGAAAGGTTGGAGACCCCTGCTCTAACCCTAGAAATGAAACAGCGAAGAAAACTCTTTATTCAAACGCTGAAAAATCTCCCGGTGGAGTTGCTTTTTGACGGCTATGATTACACAGAGGCACCTGGTTGGACGAAAATTGCTCTGCTATTACAGTGTCTAGTTGTGTGTGTGTGTGTGTGGTGTGGTGTGTGTGTGTGTGTGTGTGTGGTGTGTGTGTGTGTGTGTGTGGTGTGTGTGTGTGTGTGTGTGTGTGTGTGTGGTGTGTGTGTGTGGTGTGTGTGTGTGTGTATGTGTGTGTGCACTATAAATGCTCCAGTAGACTAGCATGTGTTCTGGTAAGAGTGTGTGTGTCCTGTCCCATTTTTTTGAGAGCTGGTTGGCTGGGAGTGACATTGTCATTATCGACCCCCCCCGCTCCCCTGGATCCTGTAGCCATTAGCAACCGAGCTGCAGCCAATTGCTTTCACATCAGTGTGTGAGCGTGTGCATGCATGTGAATGAGCAGGTGTTCTGTTGCGTGTGTGTGTGTGTGTGTGTGTTCTCTCATGTCTGGATATGATAGCAACATGATTGAGCGTTGATTATTTGATCAAATGCAGCCTCACTGTTACTCATTTGATCCTGATTTATTCCTGCATTGAGACAAATGTTTCCTGACAGCATTTAATCTGAACACAGCCGGCCTCTAACCCTCCTCAAAAAAACAAGTGAGACAACGAAACATGTGGAAATGAGATGAATTAATGGTAACGAAAGTATACCTATGATATGGAGTAAATCATTATATAATTCAAGCACTATAACCCCTCCTCCCCGTTTATGTGTGAGCCTTTTTTCTTGTTATGTAAGTCTTTGAAAATATACAATCAAATCTAAATTATACAAAAATAATATCCTGCCACAGCGAAAGCAGAAAAACACACATTTCAAAGCCAGGCGGAGCAGAAGGAAGCGGTCAGCGTACGATAATCAATATGTGTTGATTAGGCCTACTCAGTGCCTTTGTATTGCACAGCAAGCAGCAGCCCTTTTTCTGTCTGCCTGGAAATCAATAGTGTGATCTCTGATTAGGCCGCGCTGCACATCTCACTGAGCAGCACACACACACACTGACTCTGAATGAGACTGGGAAAAAGCACCAGGCCGTGATAGATGGAGGAATAAAAATTGTTTAGGCGTATAGCTTCCAGAACACAAATCAAGCTGAATGCATGTGGAAGGAGTTAGATCTGCAGACGAGGCTTTATGTTTACTTAAAGCATCTAACGAGAAACCTCCGTCTCTTTGAACATCACAATTGATATTTGCAAAGATAAGCCACGCTGTGCATATGGTTATGTTTCTTTATAATGGAGTTACATACGTATCACTGCACTCTTATTACTGATACTCAATTATAGACTCGATGCATTCATGCACATCATGTGAGCCATCCCTCATAGTCCATACTGTCAATGCACATTTCTGTTCAATTGCTGCCTCTTATAAACTGCGCACCTCTGTCACTTTTAATGTAGATGTTCTACTTGCTTCTCGCTCTGTAGGGCGCTTCCACATTGTCTTATTTTGTGTTGGCACTTCCTGTAAGTGCTTTTACTGTGCATAGCGTCACTGCTTTATCAACCTCTACTTGCCAAAGAAACTGCTTTTAAGCTTTTTTATGAACTGTTATTAAGTTATTTCCTTGTTTAAGGCGAGAAACTAACAATTTAGATTAGGAATATGTGATTAGTTTATTCAAATAACGCACATTTGGGATTTTACAGCGATGTTTGGAG
>JAAOOA010001149.1:57500-72500 GCA_012861695.1 Trematomus loennbergii
CAGGAGATCCAAGTCCATTTATCTTGAGACTAATAGAGAAGATAAAAGTCTTTCTCCCTTACATGACCTCTGACTTTCAAACAATAAACTACAAGGCATGAAACTTAGCATGCATGAACTCCTGTCATGTCTATAGAGGGATGATATCATTTAGTAGGCTGACCCAGGAAGTTATTATTGCAAGGGTTCCCCAACAAAAAGCCAAGGGATTTTTCACTTGGATTTCAGAATTTTGCAGAAAAAAAATCTTTGGCATACACACATTTATGATATTTTGGTTTCAGCAGGATAATTGTTGAGGTGTAAATGCGATCTCCAGAAGTAAAAAGCTAACGTTAGCCAACTACAGCACGGTCACATAACTTCACGTCACCACCGCTAAGCTAAAGGCGGCTAATGTTGGGCTATAAAGGAACTACTGCAGGGTCACATGACTTCAAGTCACCACCGCTAAGCTAAAGGTGGCTAATGTCGGGCTATAAAGGAACTACAGCACGGTCACATGACTTCACGTCACCACCGCTAAGCTAAAGGCGGCTAATGTTGGGCTATAAAGGAACTACTGCAGGGTCACATGACTTCACGTCACCACCGCTAAGCTAAAGGAGGCTAATGTTGGGCTATAAAGGAACTACAGCACGGTCACATGACTTCACGTCACCACCGCTAAGCTAAAGGAGGCTAATGTTGGGCTATAAAGGAACTACAGCATGGTCACATGACTTCACGTCACCACCGCTAAGCTAAAGGCGGCTAATGTTGGGCTATAAAGGAACTACAGCACGGTCACATGACTTCAAGTCACCACTGCTAAGATAAAGGTGGCTAATGTTGATCTATAAAGGACTACAGCACGGTCACAAGCAACCTCAGTTTTTAAATTCACCAGTGGGGTATTTACTGACGTATTTTAAGTTGTAGAACAAAACGTTAAGATCTCCTCAGCTTGTGTTAACCACAGACCTTATTTCACACCAAAAATACATTCAGAAAACAATTGACTTCCAGATCAGGAACCACAAATGCTAAAATGCTGACTCATTTCCAGGTTTAAGGACTCCTGACCACTCTATTAACCACTTTAAGGATCACTATAAGGGGGATTAACATCAGTGTTCTGGTTTTGAAGTGACATGCTCTTCCTAGTGTCTCTGTCCTCCTCTTATCTCATGTTTCCTCTGTTCAGCGTAAAGAGGAGGAGGGTTTAGCCCCTCCTCTGCAATTCCTAATGAGGCTATGTGTGTGTTGTGTGTGTGGTGTGTGTGTGTGTGTGTGTGTGTGTGTGTGTGTGTGTGTGTGTGTGTGTGTGTGTGTGTGTGTGTGTGTACATTACTGAATGCTCTGGCCTTGTAATGGGCGCCTCATTGTATCACCATGGATACAGCTGGATGTCAATGTAGAGAATCCCATTACGTCCCGTTTGTCCTGCTGGAAAATCCTTAACAAGGAAATCCTTCCAGGCTGATTTCACGTCTAGTTACGCACATGAGCAGGAGATTAAAGAGAGAACACAGACCTCTCACTCTGCAGGGATTTATGAACCTTGGACCTAAGTAGTAAGAAATACATTATCTTATATAAGACCTATAGCTCCAGGCAACATATTCAAATCACGTGTTTTGTCCAAATAACATTTTGAAAATCTGGTCAATTTAAAATGATATTAAACGGATAAAAGCTATAAATCCTTACAATAAATTTGAACAAAGAGCACAAACATAAGATAATAGAGGAATTGTAAAAAGAGACAAGAGACATGTTTTAACAATCCCCCCGCCACAGGATAGATCACTTTGAATATAATGGATTTCAAGTCAATCATCAAGTTTCATTTATATAGCCAAATATCACAGATTACACATCGCGACCGGCAGGACACTTTTGTAAAGCTCTATGGCTGTTTGTTAAAACTCTTGCTAAAATGGTCGTTTAAACTCTTAAATACTTCATTTTCAGATCAAGTCTAAAATGTTTCTTGCATCACAGCAGCTCCAACAAATGGGGCGAAGCCTGCGAGCTAGTTCAGCAGTCAACTCGAGCACCATGATACATTAACACGTGACGCACCTCGTCCCTCTTACAACCAACCAACCACATTCTCCTAAACATGCCGCTCTATTGAAGCTGCCAGGTCTTCCTGCCTCTGCCTCGCTATGCTGCTGCTGCTGCTGTGTTCACTTGCTATTGCTGCGTTCATGTTCCTGCTGCTGTGTTTCATGTTGCTGCTGCTCGCCGCCTGCCACCACCACCCCAGCTTCCACCCCAGCTTCCACCCCAGCTTCCACCCCAGCTTCCACCCCAGCTCCACCCCACCACTACCCCAGCTTCCACCCAGCTTCCACCCCAGCTTCCACCCCAGCTTCCACCCCAGCTTCCACCCCAGCTTCCACCCAGCTTCCACCCCAGCTTCCACCCCAGCTTCCACCCCAGCTTCCACCCCAGCTTTCACCCCAGCTTCCACCCAGCTTCCACCCCAGCTTCCACCCCAGCTTCCACCCCAGCTCCACCCCACCACTACCCCAGCTTCCACCCCAGCTTCCACCCCAGCTTCCACCCCAGCTTCCACCCCAGCTTCCACCCCAGCTTCCACCCCAGCTTCCACCCCAGCTTCCACCCCAGCTTCACCCCAGCTTCCACCCCAGCTTCCACCCCAGCTTCCACCACAGCTTCCACCCCAGCTCCCACCCCAGCTTCCACCCCAGCTTCCACCCCAGCTTCCACCCCCAGCTTCCACCCCAGCTTCCACCCAGCTTCCACCCCAGCTTCCACCCCAGCTTCCACCCCAGCTTCCACCCAGCCTCCACCCAGCTTCCACCTGTAGGCTCGGGGGGGATAGTTATCTAATCATCACTCAATGTTCTTTGTAAATCTGTGGAGTGATGAGGCCCGAGCCTAGACGCCAAACTCAAACTATATGCTGCTTCTAATAAACATATTAAGAAACACGTGAGTTGTCTTTAACCTTTAAGTGGTTCTCAACTGGTCCAGCTTCAGGACCCACGTTCTTCCTTCGTCAATAAATCGCGACCTAAAGTTTTGAACCTCTCAAATGTATTTCACAAAAATAGTGCAGCTTCTCAGCATACCGTTATCAGTCAAGTGAAGTACAGTGCATACGTTTTCAGTATGTAGTCCATGGGAACAAACCCACATCCTCAACATTGTTATAGTGCCATGCAAGGCAGAATATAACCCTTCACAGAACTAAAGTGTGCTTTTTAAACAAGTTCGTTTCTAGAATCAAAATTGAACTGTAATAAATAAAAAGGCTCACTTGGAGCCAATCCAGCAAATTCACCACACGTGAAAAAGGTGACATGTTACCGTGGCACCCTATATCTCTGGTTTGATGGAAACAGTTCAGATTGAGAGATAATGATAATGTGTTGTTATGGTAGGCTGAAAAAATTTCCTCTGTTTCTTTGTGTTAATATCAAGAGCATTACCCCTCCACTCAACCACCTTGTTTATACCCTGTCAGAGGGGCTTATCAGAGATATTAACACTGTATCTTCAGAGTACAAGCAGAAAATAAAACACATTTCTCGCTTGCTCAATTTGGCAACACAAAAAGAGTTTCCCCTAAATGTGTGACCCCCCCCCCCCCCCCTGCAGTGACCCGTCTGCAGTGACCTTTATCAATCAGGACCTCTGCGTCTGGTGGTTATTAGCATCTTAATTTCATTCAGAGCCAGTCAGAAGGACACCAGGGACAACATTGATCCGACTGATACATGGTGTGTCACAGCGTGTGTGTTTGCATATCTGCATCTCCCATTTACAAGCAGCAACTCTTAAATCCAGTGTTCAGTCACACAATGAATGGAAACACGCAGAGGGTGAAAGGTCAAATTGCTACTGATGAAATGTTCGTATGCGTGCCGTTGTACACCTACTGCGAGGGGGCCTGCACACACACACACTCACACACACACTCACACACACACACACACACACACACACACACACACACACACACACACACACACACACACACACACACACACACACACACACACACACACACACACACACACACACACACACACTCTCGCACACACACACACACACACACACACACACACACACACACACACACACACACACACACACACACACACACACACACACACACATACACACACACACACTTGTTCCTACTCCAACAGAGGGAGATGAAAGAGTGTGTGGGTTGGAGGATGGGTGGATGCTGGGGGAGTAAAGGGGGGAGGGGGGGGAGAGAGAAGAGAGCGTGGGCGACTGACAGACAGACAACAAAGAGCGGCGCTGCCCTCGAGTTCAGAAAAGCCCTTTCAACCATCATCGAGCAATGTGCATGAAAACACACACACAAGCATACAGCAACACACTCCTAAATGTGTGTGTTTGTGTGTGTGTGTATGGTGTGTGTGTGTGTGTGTTTGTGTGTGTGTGTGTTTGTGTGTGTGTTTGTGTGTGTGTGTTCATCTGTCCAAAAAGAGCTCTCTGGTGATATTTAGCTGTGTGTTTGTTGGGATCATTAACCCTAATTATAAGGTCACACTCGGACTCATAGGCCTAGGGATGGGTACCGAAACCTGGTATTAAAGTCAAAGTCAAAGTCAACTTTATTGTCAATCTTCCAGTTTGTGTGTACAGACAGAGAGATCGAAATACCGTTTCCCACAATCCCAAATACAAAAACAAATATATATGAAAATATGTATGCAAATATGTATATACCTATATATAGCGGGCCCCAGGGCTACATTTTCAAAGACCGTGGTATCGATAAGCTCCGACTTTATCGGTCATGTTATCGGTACTGGAGACATTTAAATATATATATAAAACAAATTTCATATTTATTATTGTTACATAAAGTATATCTTTCACATTTTGTCGAACCAACTCCGTTTGGCCACATGAGTATTTGTTGTGCTCTTGAGGAGTGTTTAGAATGTGGTTTGTAACTTCATGGTTTAATGCACTCATTGGATAAAAAAGCACCAGCGACATGTACTGTAATGTAAGAGTTACAAAGGCAACATGAAGAAGAAATTGAAAACCTGTTGTCAGGCCAGGATGTGAGCCTTATTTCTCCAGAGGGACTCTTTAATCCAGAGAGCAACTGTGCAGCATCAGAGCTGCTGAGACGGCCGAGACCCCAGGGAGACGTCTCTTAGGGACGGCTTGTTAATGAAAACAGGAGAACAAGAGAAAACTCTCAAAATGCAGAGAAGCTCAGCCACAAGCAGAGCACCGCTAACAGGACTTCATGAAGGGCAACGTTTGGTTGTAAACAGATGATATGAAAGAGGAGACTAGTGGATAGAAAGCATGCATCAATACGTTTAATAGGTTAGTTTTGGGAGAAGGGGTGGGGCTAAATAAGTGTACGCTTCTTCCACCCCTTTTCAGATGTCTAATGTTTATATATAATTTGTAAGTCAATAATATCTTTGTTTATCAATTTGATACTGCTTAAGTTTGTACAGTATCATAATTCTCTTGTTTCATTTCATTTTTTGTATTATTGTTTTACACGTTCGAATCGTTACGCACCTGAAGATTTGCGTCCTAAAAATAAATGCATAACACAAATCTGTTTAGCATACAGTGGAACTAGATCAGTTTTATTGCCGCGGACATCCTAATCAAATCAGTCCATGGACATAAAAGTAAATTATACAAATAAAGATTTAATTCCACTCGTACTCTCTGTTTACCATTAACCGTGCACTGGAGCCTTGTTGTCTGTTAACAGTCAACTAGTTCTGATCTCTGTCTGCTCACATGCAGATGTAGCTAACTAAAATGACTACATTATGACTGTACTCTTCAAAATAGCAACCATAGTCTCTAAAGTTACTCCTAATTACCATGACGTGTTCCCAACAATGGTACATAAAAGCAGTGTACACATCATTTAATAAATATGAATCAACTTATCAATGAGTCCATCATCAGATACATGATCGTCAACTATACTTTGATAATCAATTAAGCCATACCTCCACTGTATGATTCTATCCCACATTGAATACTGTTTACAAACTGGTCGTTTGCTTGTGCCACAAACCTGAAACCCATAGAACAGCTGTGAGAGAGAGCTATCAAGGTGTTTGACAGAAAGCCTAATTCATACCACCACTGTACCATCCTAGAGAAACACCATTTCTTGAGTTTTGACCATTTTCAGTCTTTTAAAAGTATGTGTTTTTTTATAAATGTTTACATGGACTGCCCCCCCCTCCCTTATTTTTTGCTATGTTTACAAATGTCATGTTCTTATATGTTGTATGTGACGGGACTACGGATGGAAATTAGCTCAAAGCTCAAATCCGGCATATTTACACTTGAAGCATTATTTGTCTAAAGTGTTCATTAATGTGCATTGTCCCTGTTCAAATAAACGATTAAATTAATTAAATTAAGAAATACAATTTCATCTTCTCAAATATTGGCTGTTTTTGCTTTTCTGTGATTTAACTGATGTTATGGTGAATACATTACGGTTTTTGCCAAGGCATTTTAAGACTTTGAGGAACTGTGAAAGACATTTTAAACTGTTTTCTAACATTAAAGGTAGGGTAGGTAAGTTTGAGAAACCAGCTCGAGATCGCTAGAATTTGAAAATACACAGCCAGAACAAATCTGCCACTTCCTTACAGAGCCCCTCCTCCAACACACACGAACGCGCACATGACCAATGAGGGCACGAGATAAGTCTGTGCACAGATGGAAGGCTGACAGGCAGGTAGGCCATCCAGTTATTTTAGCCGGGCCGGCTCAGATGATTGGTCGTGCTTTTTACAGTACCACGGCTTCCACAGATGATATTTTTTTATGTATTTTTTGTCAAAGCACTTCAGATATTCATTGCTATCGGGATGTTCAGAGCATTCCATGGAATATAACAACAAGTAGTCTGAATGATGAATTTTGTGTTAAACTCTCTATGGAGAACTTTTGAGTACCTCATAGTTAGTAATAGTAATGAACAAGGGAGTGTCTTTTGAGACTGTTTATAGTCCTAAGTGTGCCTTTTGATCCGTCTATTACAATCTCTTTCCATTTATCTACTTTGACGGGTAGTTTACCTGTTTCCCTTTCTCGAAAATAAGAAAGGATGACAAGAGGAAAGAGGCATGATCGTTGACTGCAGAATGTAAAGAGCTGAAAGGATGGAGAGCTGTTCAGCTAGCTGTGTTTAATGTGCAAAAACACTTTGGTTGGACAGAATTTACATAATTGCTGCACTTATCGCACAATCACGGAGAAAGTATGAGGAGCCGCCCAGCGAGAGGACAGTCGTCAAGGCAACTGAGGCGAGTTTCAACGGGAGCACGGCCTCGGAAATAATCAGGGACGGGAACGTGGACAGGAACGTAAACATGGACCTGAACATGGACGGGAACGTGGACAGGGACGGGAACAGGACGGGAAGGTGGACAGGGACGGGAACAGGGACGTGAAGTCAATAGTCGCGTCTCACTTCTCTTAACTTGCATCCCTGCGTCCGTCACTTGCGTATTTTCCTCACGTCTTAGTCCCTCCCACCAGAGATGCATTGAGAGACACAAGGAAACCACGAGAAGAGAGAGGAAGCAAGGAAATGTGTTTTAAGAGGACGCTCCTTAAGATGGCGCACACAAAACAACTTCCAATGAGAGCGAGGATCAAGGAGCGAGGAAATGACAAATAAGAGACTTGAGATCGAGCCATTCAGTCTGAAAGAGGACACCCAGTGCAGGAAGGGGAGGTCACTTCAAATATATTCACCTATAGAGCGCTTCCACATTGTCTCATGTTGTGTCGGTACTTCCAGTTAAAGTGTCACTGCTATTACATTGCATAGCGTCACCTCTCTATCAACCTTTACTAGCCAAAGAAACTGCTTTTAGGCTTTTTAATGAACTTTTATTGAGTAGCAACACTCTTAACGCGAGGAGCTAACTACTTTTATTACCATTATGTGATGGATTTATCCTAATAACGCATATTTGGGCATTTGGGAATAAACACAGTTCCCCACTGCAAGTTTAGGAATAATATATAAGATAATAAATCTAGGTTATATTACGAGAGACACTTATTTGGCCATAGCTAGTTAGCTTGTTAGATAGCTAATGTAAGCTAGTTAGATAGATAGCAAACTTTAGCTAGCTTGTAAAGTAAAGAGCTTACATTAACTGGCTAATTAGTTAGATAAATAGACAACGTGGCGACTGTGGCTGCGAGGGAGTGCGACTGTGGCTGCGAGGGAGTGCGACTGTGGCTGCGAGGGAGTGCGACTGTGGCTGCGAGAGGAGTGCGACTGTGGCTGCGAGGGAGTGCGACTGTGGCTGCGAGGGAGTGCGACGCTGCGAGGGAGTGCGACTGTGGCTGCGAGGGAGTGCGACTGTGGCTGCGAGGGAGTGCGACGCTGCGAGGGAGTGCGACTGTGGCTGCGAGGGAGTGCGACTGTGGCTGCGAGGGAGTGCGACTGTGGCTGCGAGGGAGTGCGACTGTGGCTGCGAGGGAGTGCGACTGTGGCTGCGAGGGAGTGCGGTCGTCTTTCAACCAGAAGATTGTGGGTTCGATCCCAGCCCATGCAGTCAACATATCGATGTATCCTTGGGCAAGATACTTAACCCTGAGTTGCTCCCGATGGCATGGCCAACGGTGTGTGAATGTGTGTGAATGTTAGGTCCTAGGGTAAGGTACACTGCTTTGTATGAATGGGTGTGAATGGGTGAATGACATGTAGTATGTAAAGTGCTTTGAGGGGTCTTAAAGACGGGATAAAGCGCTATATAAGTACAGTCCATTTACCATTTAACGTTAGGTATTTTGTAAAGCAGATAGCTAACTGTGAAGGTAGCTAAATAGCACACAGTTTAATTGAATTCAGTCTCTAGGTTAACTTGTTTTTATAAATGTCAGCACTGTAGACCTTTGTCTCTCTTTCTGGCAGAGAGAGTTATTATAAAGTGTTGAACTGAGCTTTAGTCTGCAGTCCGACCGGCTCATATGTTCTGGTTCTTCTCGTAGCTTCTCATCAAGGTTCAAGGTTCAAGGTTCTTTATTGTCAATCTGACATAGCTACAGAGTAATTATGTAGTTGAAAATCTTATGTCACAGGCTTCTCCAACAGTGCAACATAATAACATAATAACAATAAGAGCAAGAGCAATACAAAAAGAAAATAGTTATAAAATAAAGTGATGATGTGGAATAGTGCAGTACGAGTCTATATACAAGTTATTGGAATGATATATATATATTAGGTATTAGATACATACTACTGAGTAGCAGATGAATGTTTGAGTTGTTTCAACAGTTCAATTTTTTAACAGTCTCACTGCCCGCGGGAAGAAACTGTCTCCGAATCTTCTTGTCCTTGCCAGGATGCTGCGGTAACGTCTGCCAGACGGCAACAGAAAGAACCGTCTGTCATAGCAGAGCATCTAGACTACAGAGTTATTAAAAATGTCCTCATATGAGCCATTTTCATGTCACCCTGCAGTCACTGGTTGGAAAGGAGGTGGGGTGAATAATAATCACAAAGAATAGAAATACACATGTGTTTCTGCTGCAGGTGATAAAGTAGGGTCATGGTAATGGTCTCATTTAACTAGAGTCCAGTTGTGAGGAAGCTTCTGCAGGTCTGGATAAACTCCGCTGGCCACTCAACTGACCACGAGCACATTAACTTTAATGAGTTAATCTACTTTGTGTGTTCACAGATAGATGAGTGCAGAGCTCTGACATAAATCTCCCTCTGTGTTTGTTTACTGTCGCGATTCTCAAATGTCTCCCTCTGTGTGTTCTCTCTTTATCTCATGTCCACATTCCCCTGCCTCTCAGCCTGTGTCTTAGCAATACACATGCAGCAAAGGTCATCTTGCATTTCAAAAAGTAGAATATATTGTGAGTTTTTTGTGTGATTAGCACCAAGCATGACATTTAAACCAACTGAGTCATGCTCAAAAACAAGCTACCTCCCAACAAATGTGTATATAGCACACACAGAACACAAGTAATAGACATCCCTGCAAAGGTCAGAAGGCTATCTTAGTGTATAAAAGTCAAATATGGTGTGTATTTGCGTGCATGTGTGCAGGATTAGCACCGTGTCTGAAATATGAATCAGCAGCAGCAGACGCTCACGTGATGCCAGCAATCTGTGGCCATGCTCACAGAGACAAAAACAAACCACACACACACACACACACACCACACACACACACCACACACACACACACACACAACACACACACACACACACACACACACACACACACACACACCACACCACACACACACACACACCCACACACACACACACACACACACACACACCACACACTAGAATAACTAGACACTGTAATAGCAGAGCAATTTTCGTCCAACCAGGTGCCTCTGTGTAATCATAGCCGTCAAAAAGCAACTCCACAGGGAGATTTCTTTTTCAGCGTTTGAATAAAGAGTTTTCTTCGCTGTTTCATTCTCCAGGAACTATTTCCCCAAATATTCATTTCAATTTCAAGGTCAAACTGAATCTTGTTTTCTTTTAACCGACCAACATTGTGTCCTTAGCTTTCATTCGTATCAAAGCGATAATGGTTGTTGTTTTGTTTTAGTGAGAGAGGGTCTGCCCATGATCAGCTGACCTTCTCATCACGCAGACCCGTGTCTAAATGTCGAATAAAGACCTCAGAATAAAGAGAGCAGTGTGTGTGCAGGGTAAAGGCGATCCAGTCGTGATACAGAAGCGGTGGCGATTATATAAAGTGAGGCCTGACTGGACACAGAGGTTTTTCTATTCAACACGGTAATAAGAAAGTGACGCCGCAGGCAGCAGCTTGTCAATATCACTGTTCACACACGCACGACGCAACGCACGCACGCACGCACACACCACACACACACACACACACACACACACACACACACACACACACAAGTGTCCAGAGTCCTGTGAGGAACACATAGTGCAGATAGTGTCCCCAGACACAGGAGACCGCTCTCACTGATTTTAGTCTCAATAAATAGAGGTGACAAAATGATAATGCATTTCACATCTGAGAGTATATATAGTGGGTGGATCATTGCTGCAAAATGCACCATACAAGGTGTTGTTTTCTGAGGACCATGCATTTGTATACTCAGCATATGTAATGGACAAGTCAGGCTGAAAGGTGGAGCACAGACCAAGGCCAAATACATTCAAAACATGGGACTCTTATCCAGGGGAGCGCTGTTCCACCACTGTGGAAATTCACTGTTTAAATTGTAAATGTTCTTATTTATATGTCCATACATGGTTACAATACAAATGATTTTGCCTATATAGGGTATACATAAAACAAAACAAAGGAAAATGCATTGTAACATTGCAAATAAATGAGAAAATCATATAAATAACGATTTAAGAAGTAAATGTAACCATTTCATTTCCCGTGAAGACGGACTGCATTGATGTAATTGACCGTAAATGGAAGATACAAATCATTGAATGAGGATATGTTGTTCTCACACAACCAACATCGAAGATATGTCAAAACAAGCAAGTGGTGTTTGAATTATTACCACAATAAATATTTATATTTAGTTGCCTGCTTGTAACTTATTGTACATTATGGCCCTATGGCTCAATACTATGGCCTGGCTCTCGTCATGCTGCTTCCCTGATGGCTCTCCACAGGATTGTTCTTGATATCCTCGTGGATTCATCTTCTTATTATAGACACTTGCATTTCCAAACATTTGGTCTACCTATGCTGTAAAATGTATTATCTCTCACACACGGCATCTATTGCACGTCTGTCCGTCCTGGAGAGGGATCCCTCCTCTGTTGCTCTCCCTGAGGTTTCTCCCATGTTCCCCTTTAAATGTGGGGTTTCTGGAAGTGTTTCCTTGTATGATGTGAGGGTCTAAGGACAGAGGGTCTAAGGACAGAGGGTCTAAGGACAGAGGGTCTAAGGACAGAGGGTCTAAGGACAGAGGGACTAAGGACAGAGGGTCTAAGGACAGAGGGACTAAGGACAGAGGGTCTAAGGACAGAGGGACTAAGGACAGAGGGTCTAAGGACAGAGGGTCTAAGGACAGAGGACTAAGGACAGAGGGTCTAAGGACAGAGGGACTAAGGACAGAGGGTCTAAGGACAGAGGGACTAAGGACAGAGGGTCTAAGGACAGAGGGTCTAAGGACAGAGGGTCTAAGGACAGAGGGTCTAAGGACAGAGGGACTAAGGACAGAGGGTCTAAGGACAGAGGGTCTAAGGACAGAGGGTCTAAGGACAGAGGGTCTAAGGACAGAGGGTCTAAGGACAGAGGGGGTCGTTTTACTGATATTCTGTACAAACTGTGCTGTTGTATTTGCTGTAAAGTGTCCTTACTGTAAGGTAATTATTATATGTACAGCACTTTGGCTCGACCAAAAATCGTTTTAAAAATGTGCTATAGTATAAATAAAACTTGATTTGATTTGATTTGAATACATAATGTGATAAATAGAAAAGCAGAGATTGAGATGTAGAGACACAGATCTCTCTCAGATCAACAGATTGATTCCTCTGCAGCTCTTCTGCTGTCCGTCACTCTGCCAAGGCCACCAACACTGAGGCTGTATCCAGGCAACAGGCGTATCTGTATCTAACCACCATCAACCAATCGCAAGCATCCACTCACACCTCAGCCATCACAAGCAGCCACTGGCACCTCAGCCAATCAGGACGGATGTGAAGCAGCTGCTGGTCAGCGGGGAATGATTATGTTATTTTTGTATAATTTTTTATTTAGTTATTAAGTATTTACAAGGCGGTTGAAGACAAAAACAGTGTTACATATACAGATAAAAGATATGGTAATAGTTACGGTGTTACACAGTACGGTGTGTGCTGTATGGTGTGGTGTGCAGGGCTCGAGCTTAAGGACCTCCCGTCGTCCCGGGGCCGAAAAAAATCGGGTCGGGGAGGATACAAATTAATTTTGGGACGAATTTGGGACGAGAGTTAAAATAAAAATACCCTGCTAACTCTACTACGAACGGCGATGAAAATGAAACTGACTGCACGTTTTGTGTAGGACACAGTTATTAAACCTCCTTGTCAACATAAACACACACAAAGCATTTAGCAACCCGCGAAATACACACACACACAGTACGTATAGCTACAGCTGTCAGCCAGCCGTACAGCTGTGATGTAACTACCATTTTTTTACCCCGGAGCGGTGCGGAGAAACGAAACTTAACTTATGAAGCAGCTTTTGACGGCGCGCTATGCATGGGGCACCCGAGAGGGGTTTCCAGACATGTCATTGCAGCTGAGATGAGAACTCTCCATCGCATGTAGTCCTTAGCAATATGCTGCGCCTCTCCCCATGTAGGGATGGGTACCGAGCCCCGGTATTAAACGGGCCCCGGGCCGGAATTATTAAAGACAGTGGTAGAGACATTTAAAACATATATGTCATATTAGTACAGCGGATAAGCTCTCATATTATAACAATTGTGCATTTTATGAGAAAAGCATGACATTTCTAACATAGTTAGAGCATACCATAAGGTTTATTTTCAGATGTGGAGGGAAGTCAGATTTGACCTGTGAGGACCGTGAGAGGTCAAATCCAAGATGGCCGCCAGTCTCTCGGGTCAAATGTTCAAACACGTTTAATTTTGGAACCAAACATTGTAGAAAAACATTTAAGGTGTCATATCCAACTAAATTAGGGATGCCCAATCATTTGGTGATACTTTTGAGATCGCCAGAATTCAAGAAAATGAATTTAGTTGAAGATAAAGGTAGAAATTGACCAAAAATTAGCTGTCAATCAGTTGAAATTTGCAAAATGTGTGTGGTATATTCCAGTGGATTTATGGTCACCCAGCGCTAGCATTACTACAGAGACTGGAGGAATATGGCTTTACTTGGCACAGTCTGCATGCTGATGAAAACATTTGTTTTTGTCTTCAAATACATACTTACATGATTGTGACGAGCATCATATTTGCTCCCCGCCCAACTCTCTAAGTGCTTGAACTCCGTGACAGGAGGATGAAGTATGTATAAATGGATGGAACTATCAACAAAACAGCATTTTATTCCCCAATGTCATATTTAATAGAAAAATAATAATAATGTAAACCAAAGAGGGAGATGGAAAACAGTTCCATGTAGAGCACAAACAGCTCTCTTAACCCTCGCTGTTAACAAAGGGCTGCACTCAACTATAAGGTTCACCGCTATCCCTTTCCACTTATAGAGGGTTGGGGTTCGATTCCCTGCCTGTCCACCTATAAAGCCAAGGTAGCGCAGCTTTTTTTCTGTTCTTTAGTGGCTCACATGGACATTTAGAGGTCATGCAAAGAAGGGTTATGTATGTTGTGTGTGTGGCAGAGAGAACATTGGCAAAGGGGATTTGTTTGTCCTAGCATGGCTGTACAATTACAAATACAAAGGTTTACCCATTTAGACTCCATGGCATGGAGAAAAAAACTCATTTTAAATGACTCTAAGGATATAACAAGTTTTAGAAAATTGAAAGATTGATGGATTTTTGCCCACATGCGGTAAACATCTTAATTGAATTTTCTATGTGCAACATGAGGACAATAACCACAAGTGTACTCGCAGTACCTTTTTCTCTGGCACTGAAGTTGCAAGGTTTCAGCATGTTGTCCCTCTCTAAACCTTTCTGTTCCCCATTCTTCTTTCTCCAATAAGTGGTTCATCATTATTTTTCTATTAAATATGACATTGGGGAATAAAACGCTGTTGTTTTGTTGATAGTTCCATCCATTTATACATACTTCATCCTCCTGTCACGGAGTTCAAGCACTTAGAGAGTTGGGCGGGGAGCAAATATTATGCTCGTCACAATCATGTAAGTATGTATTTGAAGACAAAAACAAATGTTTGCTTCAGCATGCAGACTGTGCCAAGTAAAGCCATATTCCTCCAGTCTCTGTATTAATGCTAGCGCTGGGTGACCACACACACACACACACACACACACACACACACACACACAC
>JAAOOA010001149.1:75000-87500 GCA_012861695.1 Trematomus loennbergii
TCAAAAACGATTGTCCACCGTGCAGCTGCGGTCGGCTATGACGTCAATGTTATATTAAAATGCCATCTAAAGGCCCGGACCACCATCTGACCACAAAGAACTGACACAGACGGACCCGACTGCCGCGTCGCCTCACGTCTCTGCGTCTTGGCCATGTGTCGCACTGGAACACACCGCAAAGACTTCAGCCGACGGCCAAGAAGCACGTACGAACTGCGCATGCGTGAGTGGCAATAACTCTCCTTACCAGCAGGCGGCCGTAGTGTGTATTCGTCATTCAAAGAGGCAACAACCGGAAGACAGACTGCGTGATAACCGAGAGAAGAAGAACAGACTGCGTGATATAAACAAACAACAAATAGCGCGTGCGTTCCATGTTCACTCTACAGCCAGAAGCTCATGGGGCTTTCCCCAACCTGTGTCGAGAGCTGGAGTTAAAGGAAATCTCAGATTTGCCTTCTTAATAGTTTGTTTGGCTATATACTACACTCACTTCCGTTTCGCTTCTCATGCACTGATTCGCTAAGCTGAACAGCCAATCAGAGTGATTTCTTTTGCCGACTGACTTTGGCCAACTGCCGAAAAGGCTTCGGCCCGGCTGAAAGACTCGACGGTGCGGGACACACCAATCTGAGTAGGGCGTCGACGCTCATCGTCGGCCTGATGCCCACCGACGCCGATAATCGGCCTGGTGTGTCCGTGCCTTAAGTTGAGAGTTTTAGAGCCCGTGTCTACTAAGTGCCTTTTTCTGAGCACAAGCGTCTTTTATCCATTGACTCCTATGAGAACAGAGCTCATGCCAACACATATACGTTCAAAAAAGTCCCCAAAATAGTGCTTATTAGCACCAAAAGTACAGCTGAGACTGATGGGAATGTCCTTATTTGGCAGGTATTTGATAATAACCAGATTCAGTTCGTCTTCACGATGGTGCTAGATGACATTTTAAAGGATCCTTAAGATGTTAGAATTCATTCTGAGGGGAACTTGACAATCCATCCAAAAGGTGTTGAGACGTTTCACTTTAAACATTTATCAAATATAACAAAAAAGGATAATAATGTATTGTATCAAAAAACGGATACATTAAAAAAATATACATACATATATAAACTAAATACAAATGTGTGCTGAAGGAAAGTCAGGGGGAGTTATTCGGTTTTAATTAGATGTCTAGAATTGTTTATATTAGAACTGATGTGTAGTAACTGCAGTACCTGGTGATAGGGAATGGAAATTGAACGTAAACATGGAAACCAGCAGAAACTGCAGAACTGTGGAACATTGTCAACGCGATAACATTTAAAGAATAACAATTCAAAGCCAGGTCATTTGATTTCTTCCACATGTCCTGCTCTCAGTAACTCAACATGTCTTGGAGTCTGTCACCTTTCCGCGCCTATAACTCGGCGAGGAAGCTGATTTTCAGCCTGATCGCCGGGACAGAGAACAAGGATCTGACGGTTCTTCTTTCCAAAGAGAAGGAAGACAAAAAAGTGGTTGAGGAACGAATCAAAGAGTTCCACAACAGCCTGCAGGACATGGTGACTGAAATCGAGGGGCTGCAACGCACCCTGGCCAATCTGCTCAACCAGCTCGCCACAGCCAGGATCACCCGTATCAACAGAGAGCGATCAGAGAGGAGACTCGTACAGGCCCTGTTGGAGACGGAATTGAAGTTGCTGCATCAGGAGACCCTGGAGAAAACCATGAGGAAAGAGCTGGAGAGAGTGAAAGCGTCACGGGAGGAGATCTTCAGGTATTGTGGGAAAATACTGAATGTCCTCTTCCAATATAGAATAGAATAGAGAGGGATGAAACCCTCTTTAATGGTCACACATGCAGAGCACAGCACACAGTGAAATTTGTTCTCTGCTTTCAACCCATCCTAGTACCAGGAGTCTAGTACTAGGCAGCTATTGTACAGCGCCCGGGGAGCAATGGGAGTGAGGGGGGAAGACGGGTGTCTGGTGCCTTGCTCAAGGGCACCACGGCAGGGCAGGAGGTGAACTGGGACCTCTCCAAGTAGCAGTCCACACTCCATGGGTGTTTCTCAATCGCGAGTACGCTTGCTTGGTAGCACGTGTCTGCCGAGCATCTTGCTTCAGAAGCGAGTCAAGAATACTTCCTGACATTTGGAAAACAAAGAGTGGAACAGGCTAGCAAGTGTGCAGGTGTGCGTCCTATGAGAGGCCCCGCTCCTTACATCTTCCGCCACAGATTTGGGGAAATTGGTCCGTGCGCAAAGCATTGTGGGGATTTTAAGACCGCGAAGTCTACTCATGTGCAGCCTCGATATTTCTCCAAACGGAGTACGCCGGGCTCGGTAGATTTCCAAGTATGCTGGAGATTGGAACAGTACTTCGGCGGCACTCAATGACGTAGTATGCTTGAAATAGTGGCTCTGAAGCAGCTTTAATCGACATTGAGAAACATCCCATTTTTTAGGTCTGGTCGGGGACTTGAACCGGCGACCCTACAGCTCCCAGTCCAAGCCCCTACTGACTGAGTCACTGCCAATATGAGAGTACACATGATAACAAAGGTTTCCCAACTGCAGCTGTGAACATGACAGGATGTATGATTACCTAGAAGAGCATCAGGACTGTTTGAGGCATATGATAGCTATGTGATTAACATGATGATTCAGCCTCTATGGAGATAGACATATGACAAGCATGCTCATTTCTGACGTGGAGCTAATCTGAAGTAAACATTGAATACTGCTTTCTATTCCTCCATCTTGTGACTGTGTAACTCCCTCTCTTGGATATCAGCATGTGAAGGACACTGTTCAGGAACTAGTTGATGCTCTGTATGGGATGACTACTTCCATTCTGGAGAGGATCACAGATACATGGATCCTGAGATTGAAGCTCAAGCCGGTGACCAGTGATATTTTTCCAGCAGGGTAGAAGCCAAACTCAAAGAAGAAATGGTGAAGTATGAGGGACTCCAGCAGCAGGTGGAGAGGGACGTGAAGTCTAACGCTGACCAAGTTTCCGAGTTTGAGCAGCAGATCAAGAAGCTGAAGGATGAAATGGACGAGCTCCGAGAAAACATGGAGAAGAGGATCCAACTCATTCAGAGCGAGGCTGCAGAGAAGGAGGAGATCCTCCAAAGAAAGGTGGAGGAGCTGGAGAGCCCGGAGAGACGTGGAGGAGGTGGAGGAGGTTCTAGACCCAAAAGAAGACTCCAAATAAAAAAATAGTTTCTCTTTCTTACACCTCCTTCCTTCTAAGAAGATGAAGTAGGAGAAGCGAGAAAAGTCCAACTCAAACTAAAAGTAAATAAAAACACTTAAAATTATAAGTTCTGAGTAGTTATATTAAGAATTGAAGGAGCCTACATTTCCTGTTTCAATTATGGTGAATTATATCGTTTTTGCCCACTTTATGTGGTGTGTGTGTGTGTGTGTGTGTGTGTGTGTGTGTGTGTGTGTGTGTGTGTGTGTGTGTGTGTGTGTGTGTGTGTGTGTGTGTGTGTGTGTGTGCATGCGTGCGTGTGCGTGTGTGTGTGTGTGTGTGTGTGCGTGTGCGTGTGTGTGTGTCCTTACGGTGCCTCTGAGGCGCTGGACTCATAAAAACAAGATAAGTGTTGTGTCAATAGTCCGAGCTGGGGCCATAAATCTGAGCAGAATAAGAGCTCCACCACTGTAACCAGAGAGGAAGCCAGCACACTGACAGCATGGAGCCACACCTGAAATACATCATCACATGTTGAGATAAAACAACATTTGGTGCAGGGATGTCATATTTTTTTTTAAGTATCTCCTTGTTTCCTCCACAGAAATCCATAAATAAGGTAATAAAGGAACTACAGCACGGTCACATGACTTCATGTCACCACCGCTAAGCTAAAGGTGGATAATGTTGGGCTATAAAGGAACTACAGCAGGGTCACATGACTTCACGTCACCACCGCTAAGCTAAAGGTGGCTAATGTTGGGCTATAAAGGAACTACAGCAGGGTCACATGACTTCACGTCACCACCGCTAAGCTAAAGGTGGCTAATGTTGGGCTATAAAGGAACTACAGCAGGGTCACATGACTTCACGTCACCACCGCTAAGCTAAAGGTGGCTAATGTTGGGCTATAAAGGAACTACAGCAGGGTCACATGACTTCACGTCACCATCGCTAAGCTAAAGGTGGCTAATGTTGGGCTATAAAGGAACTACAGCAGGGTCACATGACTTCACGTCACCATCGCTAAGCTAAAGGTGGCTAATGTTGGGCTATAAAGGACTACAGCAGGGTCACATGACTTCACGTCACCACCGCTAAGCTAAAGGAGGCTAATGTTGGGCTATAAAGAAACTATAGCACGGTCACATGACTTCACGTCTCCACCGCTAAGCTAAAGGAGGCTAATGTTGGGCTATAAAGAAACTATAGCACGGTCACATGACTTCACGTCTCCACCGCTAAGCTAAAGGTGGCTAATGTTGGGCTATAAAGGAACTACAGTACGGTCACATGACTTCACGTCACCACCGCTAAGCTAAAGGTGGCTAATGTTGGGCTATAAAGGAACTTCAGCACGGTCACATGACTTCACGTCACCACCGCTAAGCTAAAGGTGGCTAATGTTGGGCTATAAAGGAACTTCAGCACGGTCACATGACTTCACGTCACCACCGCTAAGCTAAAGGAACTAAAATCACATTAAGAACATCTTAAAGTTAGCACCCAGTAATAATCTTGTCTGAACAATACTTTTGATCATATTTGATGAATAGCACACGCTCAATAACATGATTTCAGCAGCGTGCAACTTAATTAGAACAATTAATGAGATTCTCTTTCATTCTCGAGAGGGTCCTTCGGCTAAATCCTGTTGCAGGTAAATATAACAACAATGCTATAATTCATGATTGTTACGGGGTGTGTGCCTTAGTCAGCTTTGTGTGGGTAAACCAAGGTGTGTGTGTGTGTGTGTGTGTGTGTTGTGGTGTGTGTGTGTGTGTGTGTGTGTGTGTGTGTGTGTGTGTGTGTGTGTGTGTGTGTGTGTGGTGTGTGTGTGTGTGTGTGTGTCTGCAGGTTGTGGTATTCTCCCAACAGCAGCTGCAGCCTCTCGATAAGAGTCACACTAACAGCTTCACTTTGAGGACAAAATGAGCTGAAATGCAAGGAGGAAAACATTCAGTAGACACACACACCACACCCACACACACACCACACACACACACATGTTGCTGTTACACGGCAGATATTAGGACGCTAACAGATTAGCAGACATGAAACAAGCCATTTTCCTCGGAGACGGAGAACACATTTTGTGTCTGGAAACCGCAGCGGTGACATTACAGACTTGATTTTCTATGCATCCTGTAAAGAGCACAGACTATTATTATTATGTCAGAAGTATTTCAGTATATGTCCCCTTTGCTGTTATTACTTTCTGTTACATGGTTAGTCTGTGTGAAAGGATGAAAAAAGGACTGTAGAAGAAGTGAAGGACAAATGAAGGAGGAACACAAGAGGAGAGGTTCAACTGAATGTCGCAGGGAATAACAGAGTGTGAAGGTAAACGCATTTGGCTTCAAAGCGTGTAAACAGGAGATATCAGAGGTAGAATCAAAGAGTGAGCGTGAAACATGGAATAAAACATGATATAGAAGAAAGTGAAGGTGTCTTTTCAAAGCCATGCTAATGCAGATTCCATTTACATTCCTTTGAATCAACATGTGTTAGCTGCTTGCTAATGCATTCATGTCCAATTGACATGGGAATATAATATTTGGATAGCGCACCACTAAGCCATATCATTATTATCCATACCTTCTATTCTCTACCTGTTCTATTGCACAAATCATGCATGCAACCTATTACAGATTTGACTATGTTTTAGCTTCCTTATTTCATCTTACTTGTTATTTCTATATAAGTAACTTCTACTAGAACATCATTAAGCTGTGCCTTCTCGTCTCTTTCTTATAGAGATAGCCTTTTGTTGGTTTTTTCCCACATTGAGTTGCGGCTATTGTGCATCCACGCCACTTTTCGCAGCCTTGTTTACACCCAACCCAGTCTCACGGCATTTCGTGTTATAGTCACGAAATTAATTTAATCTGATTCGTGTTCACCAACACGATTTTCGCATTTTTTTCGTGTCACACAGAACGATTTTAAATGCAATGTATTTCTATTGGTAGTATGTGTCGTGCCTGCAACACGTCTTTTTGTCCGGTCGGGTCTTGGAATACCAGAAGCTGTGTGGTTCATAAAAACATGTTCTTACTCAATATCTTACCCTAAGCCTAACCCTATCCCTTTTATTTAAAATTGTATAATGTCTGAGTTTTTTTGCCGTCAGTGAGGAAAAGAAATGGCTCAGAGCCTCAGAATACTAACATCTGTATTTATGTCTTTTTTTCCTTCTAATTTGTTATTATTTGGGCAGGCACGAAACATACTACCAATATAAATACATTGCTTCTAAAATCGTATTTTTTAAATGTCTTTTCCTTCTAATTTGTTATTATTTACATTGCTTTTAAAATCATTCTGTGTGACTCGAAAAAAATGGCAAAATCGTTGGTGAACACGAATCAATAGATTAATTTCGTCACTATAACACGAAAATGCCGTGAGACTGTGTGTTACACCAGGAGAAGCTAATGGCGCTAACGCCGGCTAGCATGGCTGTCAGAACAACGGCTATCCACCCTGACATCTGGAGAAGGACAGAGAGGATGCTGGGTAAACCGACGAGGCGAAGGAAGTCAACTGGGTCCAGATTCATAGGGAGAAAGGGAGATGAAAGCTGTGTCTCCTCGCTCTCCTGATAGGAAACTGGCTGATAATGGACAAGCTAACAGTGTTATAGGAGTCAGATGGAATATCTGGAGTGTGGCTTAATGTGCTTTACAGAAAGATGGCTGCACCAGTTTCATCCAACAACAAGTCAATTCCTCTCAATGTTGACCATGTTCTGAAACTCTCACATTGTACATTTTCTTAATCAGCACTACATGTAGAATCTCTTAACTGTAGGTAGAGCTTATCCAGATGAAAGCAGCTCAACGTTCCCCATTGCTACTTCCTTTTCCATATTCTCAATGTAATACAGTACTTTATAAATGAGCCATCACACTAACTGTTGTACCTTTGCCTGCAGGAAGGAATACAATACTTGAGTTTATTAGATCAGGAGCGATTTCCTGACTCTATGAGATTAGCAGCTCACTGACCTGGTGGCGCTTCAGAGTCGTAGCAACGTGATTTACATGAGCAGGAAGTATCCCGTTTTATTTTTTAAACAAAGCCTTCACAAGTAAATTAGAATCTTTCATTCACTCACTGTGAGTCATGAAAAGCAGCGAGCATTTTAATGGCTTTAACACAAATCTTAATAACGACTACTCGTTCTTTTACGTCAGAAGGCTCAAAAAATATATAGAAGATTTTGTGCTGACGATGCATTAATGACTATGGAGATGTAATATGCATCATGAGTCTTTATTATTCCTCCCATAACCAACTGGATTCAATTATCAAACTATAATAAAAGGGTTTATGCTGAAAGGTCTTTATAGTTATTTGAGCTTAGATATAAAAGAGGGGACATTTGTAAAGTTAATACTTTTTAAGGACCTTGGTGCAGTTCAAACTACCATTTTCACACACATTTAAAATGACCCTATTCTGCTGATGTGCAGGTGTATATCAGTATGTAGTGTCTCTACTTTAAAGAGTCCTCTCCTGCTGATGTTCAGGTGTATATCAGTATGTAGTGTCTTTACTTTAAAGAGTCCTCTCCTGCTGATGTTCAGGTGTATATCAGTATGTAGTGTCTCTACTTTAAAGAGTCCTCTCCTGCTGATGTTCAGGTGTATATCAGTATGTAGTGTCTCTACTTTAAAGAGTCCTCTCCTGCTGATGTTCAGGTGTATATCAGTATGTAGTGTCTCTACTTTAAAGAGTCCTCTCCTGCTGATGTTCAGGTGTATATCAGTATGTAGTGCCTCTACTTTAAAGAGTCCTCTCCTGCTGATGTTCAGGTGTTATCAGTATGTAGTGTCTCTACTTTAAAGAGTCCTCTCCTGCTGATGTTCAGGTGTATATCAGTATGTAGTGTCTCTACTTTAAAGAGTCCTCTCCTGCTTATGTTCAGGTGTATATCAGTATGTAGTGTCTCTACTTTAAAGAGTCATCTCCTGCTGATGTTCAGGTGTATATCAGTATGTAGTGTCTCTACTTTAAAGAGTCCTCTCCTGCTGATGTTCAGGTGTATATCAGTATGTAGTGTCTCTACTTTAAAGAGTCCTCTCCTGCTGATGTTCAGGTGTATATCAGTATGTAGTGTCTCTACTTTAAAGAGTCCTCTCCTGCTGATGTTCAGGTGTATATCAGTATGTAGTGTCTCTACTTTAAAGAGTCCTCTCCTGCTGATGCTCAGGTGTATATCAGTATGTAGTGTCTCTACTTTAAAGAGTCCTCTCCTGCTGATGTTCAGGTGTATATCAGTATGTAGTGTCTCTACTTTAAAGAGTCCTCCCCTGCTGATGTTCAGGTGTATATCAGTATGTAGTGTCTCTACTTTAAAGAGTCCTCTCCTGCTGATGTTCAGGTGTATATCAGTATGTAGTGTCTCTACTTTAAAGAGTCCTCCCCTGCTGATGTTCAGGTGTATATTAGTATGTAGTGTCTCTACTTTAAAGAGTCCTCTCCTGCTGATGTTCAGGTGTATATCAGTATGTAGTGTCTCTACTTTAAAGAGTCCTCTCCTGCTGATGTTCAGGTGTATATCAGTATGTAGTCTCTACTTTAAAGAGTCCTCTCCTGCTGATGTTCAGGTGTATATCAGTATGTAGTGTCTCTACTTTAAAGAGTCCTCTCCTGCTGATGTTCAGGTGTATATCAGTATGTAGAGTCTCTACTTTAAAGAGTCCTCTCCTGCTGATGTCCAGGTGTATATCAATATGTAGTGTCTCTACTTTAAAGAGTCCTCCCCTGCTGATGTTCAGGTGTATATCAGTATGTAGTGTCTCTACTTTAAAGAGTCCTCCCCTGCTGATGTTCAGTGTATATCAGTATGTAGTGTCTCTACTTTAAAGAGTCCTCTCCTGGTGATGTTCAGGTGTATATCAGTATGTAGTGTCTCTACTTTAAAGAGTCCTCTCCTGCTGATGATCAGGTGTATATCAATATGTAGTGTCTCTACTTTAAAGAGTCCTCTCCTGCTGATGTCCAGGTGTATATCAATATGTAGTGTCTCTACTTTAAAGAGTCCTCCCCTGCTGATGTTCAGGTGTATATCAGTATGTAGTGTCTCTACTTTAAAGAGTCCTCTCCTGGTGATGTTCAGGTGTATATCAGTATGTAGTGTCTCTACTTTAAAGAGTCCTCTCCTGCTGATGTTCAGGTGTATATCAATATGTAGTGTCTCTACTTTAAAGAGTCCTCCCCTGCTGATGTTCAGGTGTATATCAGTATGTAGTGTCTCTACTTTAAAGAGTCCTCTCCTGGTGATGTTCAGGTGTATATCAGTATGTAGTGTCTCTACTTTAAAGAGTCCTCTCCTGCTGATGTTCAGGTGTATATCAATATGTAGTGTCTCTACTTTAAAGAGTCCTCCCCTGCTGATGTTCAGGTGTATATCAGTATGTAGTGTCTCTACTTTAAGAGTCCTCCCCTGCTGATGTTCAGGTGTAATCAGTATGTAGTGTCTCTACTTTAAAGAGTCCTCTCCTGCTGATGTTCAGGTGTATATCAGTATGTAGTGTCTCTACTTAAAGAGTCCTCTCCTGCTGATGTTCAGGTGTTATCAGTATGTAGTGTCTCTACATGTCTCCATGCTTTAATGTTCAAAAAGCTCTTTATTTTTCTCATACTGCCTGTGCTGAAACCAGTGTGTATAGACAGATTGTTTTGGGGTGTTTGGGAAGCATAGGGTGGCTTTTCTGCGCGCATGCTGGGTAGAAGGCGTATGTGCGACTTTCAAACTGAAGAGCGTTTGCTGTGTGTGTGTGTGTGTGTGTGTGTGTGTGTGTGTGTGTGTGTGTGAGTCACTTAGCAGCATGGGGTAGATGCCAGCTGAGTTTAAAGAGCAGCAGGAGAGGAGAGTCAGCCGCTGTCTGTCAAACATCTCCCATCAGCCCTGCATCTAGACCACCGAGCGGCAGTGTGTGTGTGTGAGTGTGTGTGTGTGTGTGTGTTGTGTGTGTGTGTGTGTGTGTGGTGTGTTTGTGTGTGTGTGTGTCAGAGGATGAACTCTTAAAGCCCTGCAGCAAAGAGTATCTGGCTGCTTTTTGTTTTTTTAGGGCAGTCAAATCGACCCTTGAAGATCTGACACGCTCCCTTTTAACCTGAGTTGTAAAGAAAAACACACACACACACCACACACACACACACACACACACACACACACACGAATATATTCTAATGATGTTTATTTGTTTGTGTTCTGAGGAGGTATTAAGGAGCTCTCAGTGAGTGAACTGCATTAAAATTCCCCCCAGCACCCGGGTCTCAGTTCTCCGTGTTCTCCTGTTTTGTGTTCGGTTCTTTAAAGTCTCAGAACAACAGGCTGAGTGAGTGCGGTCTCTTCCTCCAGCGCCATGGAAACAGAGATGGAAGTTCAGCTGCTTTGTGAAGAACAGAGAGGAGAGTGATGTTGTGCACGGTGACACAGAGGAGGCTGCATGCTAACAGAGGGGTTTACATTAGATATATAACATCACACACTGCTTTATTTGGTTTGCATGTAAACTGGTTTTAAACATGACTTACAAATACAATAAAATACAATTTAAAAATAGAAGATAATCTAAAAGTCAATATACAACAGTAGAATATATTTACACAGTATATAGAGAGAGAGATTACACAATATAACATATACAGAATAAGTAATAATACACTATAATAGACCAAGATCTAGTACTGCCCTTTTTATTTATGTTTGTTTTACTTGCTGTGTTTTTTATGTAAAGCACTTTGTAACTCTGTTGAAAAGGTGATACATAAATAACATTTAATTATTCTTCTTATAATCGTTAATATTATTTATTATTTGTATTATTTGTGTTATATTTATTTATATTATTATTCTTATTTATTCTTATTGGTATTATTATTATTATTATTACTATTTATTAATATTGTTAGAATTTATTATAACTATCATTATCATTATTATTATTATTTAAAAATATATTAAAGGGGACCTATCATGCAAAATGCACTTTTTGATGTCTCTTATACATAAAAATGTGTCCCCGGTGTGTCAGGAACTCACGCAGCGTCAGAAAATAAAACCCTCTCTATTTTCCTCCGTACCCAAATCTCTAAAAACGGGGCTACAACGGAGCTGATTCAGATTTGCGTCCGATATGACGTAATATCTGAAATGTGGACCCACGGCCCTATCAGAAACGTTGCTATCAGAAACAATGCCCGACTGTTTTGGACGTAATATGGTCGGTGTTTACATTAGCATCGCTAACACTCAGAGCTAACCTGTACTGGAGAGCATGTGTGTGAAGAAGCAGGAAATAAAAGGAACTCACCTTGTGGTATAACCGGCAAGAGAGAAAGCCTTTGAGCTCCATACTGTTTCAGAAAGAATCCTTGATAATCCATGATATGGCGTTTCATCACGGCAGTATTTAGTTTAGACAGTAGCTGCCGGGTCCCGCATGAGCTCAGCCCCCTCCTTTTTTATTTTGAAAGCTTTATACCCAAAATCAGCACTTTAGAAACAGGAAGTGAAATAGAGGGATATGAGGCATGGCTAGAATGGGTGATCTGTTTGGTATTTTGAGCAAAACACTTCATAGACATGTTTTTTATATATTTGTATATATCTGAGACCTATGCTATTGCCTAAAAATAGCATGATAGGTGACCTTTAACATATAATGATATATACCATAAAAGCGTACAAAGTCGTTTATTTAAAACAAAATGTAAATTAGAGTGCAGTAAGGTACTGTATTGTGAGTATTAATGTGCAAATTGTTCAGGGTTATTGAAAAGGAAAATCTAAAGAGACACTGAAGCTGTGATTTCTTTCCCAGAGGTGAAGGACATCTATCAAGATTCCCGGCTACAATAAAATAAATGCTTCTCAGATTATCAACGCAGATATTTAAATGGTAAAACGTGATTCATTGTCATAAAAACCCTAATAACAAATGTAGAATAATCCTCCTGCTGCTCCTGAGGGAGAACAATGACCGCTGCTCGTACCGCTGCATACTAATGGGTGATTATGAGGACTAATTATCACATGGCACTTGTCAAGGAGGAGCCGAGCAGTTTGCCCCGAGGACGAAATGCAAAACAGAGACAAACTGTTGTTTCTGCTGAGAGCCGTGAAGGAGGAGAGTTTCTCTTTTATTACACCGGAGTCAAGAGGACAGAAAACACACCAGCAGCTACAGACATGCAGAAAAATATACAATGTACACACAGAAGACTCGACCCTAACAGTGAGTCAACGCTGCACTGAAGTCCTCCGTCAGTATTAACGTACTTCATGAATACATTAGT
>JAAOOA010001149.1:92500-97500 GCA_012861695.1 Trematomus loennbergii
TGATCCAGTGGTTAAAATTCTGTGGTGAATTCCTTTGTTGGAAATGGTCGCCATAATTAAAATGTAAGTAGTTAATGAGGTTTTTTAAAATGAATGGCCCCAGAGAGATGGACGTTTTGTTTCCACTTTGAAAGATTGTTCCAGCTCTCTGCAGCACTACTGCAAACAAATCTGCAAATTGCAATTCATTACTAAGTTATTTTTAATGTAATTTCCTCCCAGCATTGTTACAGAAACTATTAAACATGAATCCATCAGTGCAGCTTTGTGTGCATGCTTGTATAACACCATGCGGTCAGCTCTGATTGGTTCCCCTGGCACAGAGGATGCTCCGCTGGCAGACATCCAGAGCTTCCTGTCTCTATTAGAAACAATAACCATGAGGTGGGATTAGGGTCTGAAGCCCTGCTCATGCTGAACAAACACACCGAGCCCCTGAGCCGTCGACAGCTGATCTACCATCAGTAGAGTCAGATCTCATTACACTAACATGTCTGAGATGACTGAGATCTCTGCTGCAGGAAACTGATCTACAAACAGCCAGATCTCTGATTCATGCTCTCTGTTCCTGTAACCTTTACAATACTGTGTTCTCATTGGAGTAAAGAAATAGTGAAAACTAGTGTTGTTGTTTTTTGGCAAATATGTTTATATGCATTTGGTTTTTCCAGGAAAAGAGATAACAGAAATATAAAAGTATTAGTAGTAAATCCTTCTTCATAACACATAACTAATCAAATAATAATATGTGAAATCGTCACAAGGTGTTAACAATAATTATTACATGGCTTAGTTTAATACTCGATTCTGATTGGTCAATTCAGAACACGTTGTTAATCCAGTAGTACAGACCGCTGTCAAGCACTTATTGACCGTTGTTAAGGACGCTCACAACCTAACCTCTGCAGAAAGAAGTTCGGTCGATTTAACTGTATACAGTTTGGCATTTTCGAAATGACAAGACAAGAGCGACAAGAAAACAGCGGAGAAGTAGCGGGGCAGAAACCCTCAACACGGAGCTGCGGTCCAGACATAGACATCAAACTGCGACACATATTCAGTGTGCAGTTCCTTTGGCATGAGGGCAGGGATATCTAGATACTTCCCAAGGTGTGACATCATGAATTGTGCTACTTTTAAAGCAAGCAGCGATGTTTTCAAATCTGTAATCAAAAAGCTCCTCAAAACATCATCATCATCATCATCAGCTATCCTACCCCCTCTCCTTCTCTTCTTCTTCTCTTTTTACTCTACTCATCGAACCCTTTCGCCCCACATGTGCACTCATGGAAACTCTATCCTCCCAGATTCCCCTAAATCTAAAATACCATCTCTGCTGGAGCCTCACATCCCCGCCTGAACTCCTCACCCTTTCCTCACAACACATCCAGACCCACCCTCCTTCCCCTTCTTCCTCCCTCTCCTCCTCCTCCTCCTCCTCCTGCATTCAGGCGAGATCTAATTCAGCGATGAATAATGGATGGATGGATGGAAGACTTTCATCCATCCAGGTTTTCTTTCTCCTTCTCTTGCAGGATGGCTGTGGTGCTAATGCAGGGCAGCATGCAGTGGTTGCTGCTCTCTGACAATCCCATTCAATATATACATCATTGTTTTCCAATAGCTCTGCAGACTATCAAATTGGTTTTGAAAATATTGATAGTTTTCAATAACAGGAAACCTTTAAATGTCTTGGATCCATCATCCTATGTCAATCAGAGCAAGCAGGAAGTCTCCATATTTGGGAGGCTAAAAACTGCCTTTTACTGACTATTATTATGACAAGTCAACACAACCTGACTGTTATACTTCTCATTGAGTAGGTAGGTGATTGTCAAGTTTTTTTTATGGACTCATTTCAAGTCAGTGTGATCAAGGGCTGAAATATGTTCATATTGTTTTATAATAAAGGTGTATATGTTTTCCTGTCACAAAAGAGGGATAAATAACAATCAAAAACAAACAGAAAAACACCAGCATCGATATCAGCATTGTAAAAATAGTACCACTAAACGTCAGTTATGCATTCGCTGATCATTTTAAGATTGGTAGCAAACGTTAGCTAGTAGATAGATAACGTTATCGAGCTAGTTTTATAGACTAGAAGGATAGCAAATATTATCTTTGGCCATTTTTATATGTCCTCCTGCAGCCACTGACAGAGGATGGATGCTGTAAATCCATTACATCACTGCAGTGTAGCTGAGAATGACCCTAAATGTTACATTACATGACATGTCAGACGCCTTTATCCAAAGCGACTTACATACTCAATACTGTGGACAATCACCACAGGAGCAATTTGGGGTGAACGACATGCTGACTGCAGTGGGGTTTGAACCTGTGACCCCCTGATCCCAACACAAACGCACAACCCACTGCGCCACACCCTCCTGCATGCATTGTTTACAATTCAGCTAGTGCTAACCGAAGAACTAACATGTTTTCGTTTAACATGTGAAAAGGGGCGGGGCTCCATAAAATGATTTGACCGAATATCAAAACAGTTGCTGATTACTCCACTAATGGATAAGTCAACTAATGGTTGCAGCCCCTTTTTTCTGTCAGAATCAACCAATCAAAACGTAAGAGCTCAGAGTGCCGGCCATCGCTCTTCCTCCCCGTCTTCATCCAATTACCCAACACCTTCTCCCTGGTTCATTATCGCAGTTCGATTAGTGCCTGACCTTGGGATAGTGATCCTGGGTCTGTATTGACCCTGACCCCCCCTGATCCCTCCCTCTAATACCCTCATCAAAGGACCAGTCCCACAATGCACTGCTGCATCATTCACTGCTTGAAGTTGGCTTGAATTTACTCTGGAAGACGATCCTGTTTAAACCCATTCTGTAAGTTTTATTATGCGTGAAACTGCTCAGGAGACGTCCTGTTTTAAGTGCTTCATTTGAGAAGACGTCGATGCCATGGCAGGTTATTGAGGACTAATAATCTCCTCTGGGTAAAGAGCCTCGGGCGTCTTCACTTCTCCGGGAACATATTGATGGTTCAGAGCAGAGAAACAAGCACTAAAAAACAGCTTCATGTCATTTGAATAGACAATATACAAGGATGCTCTAAGAGCACCAACAATAGTTTGTCTTGTCCTTATAGCTGTTACAGATCTGACTCAGTTTGGGTCATTGTTATTATTATGTATTTATTTATAAGGACCATGCATACAAATACATTAATCTCAGAAAAGAGAAGAGATTCATTATGCCAGATTTTAGTTAATAGCTCATTTCCATCTGCAGTCCTTATTGTGTCCTTTCTACTTCTTGAATTTCCCTAATATATACAGCTTATTTGTAAAAGCACTTTAAAAACTCCAGATTCTGCTGTACAGAGAAATAAATAAAATATAGAAACCGACAGCGCACTACTACTCACTGTAACTGCAAGTATATTTCATTGCAACTGTTGAAAGCAGACAGTATCTGGAACATCGCTGCCTCTCTCATGCAATGGATTCTCGCAGCCCCGCCTTTATCCACTTTCTAGGTGGGACTGAGGTTAAGGACAGAGGAAAAGAAAACCCACCCCCCACAAAAACCCACAATTAGCGCCTGGAAGCTAGTAGCCTGTCAAAGAGTCCATCAATAATGCAGAGTGGGGGGGGGGGAGGACATCTACCTGTCTGTCTGCCTCTCCATCTGTCTGTCTGCTGCTCACCTCCTGAGAGCTGCTGACCTCCTCCCAGGCTGCCAGCTTCACACACACACACACACCCACCACACACACACACACACACACACACACACACACACACACACACACACACACCCACACACACACACACACACAACACACACACACACACACACACACACACACACACACACACACACACACACACACACACACACACACACTGAGCTGTGTGTTCCTCATGGCCTCAGGGTGTGTGTTATGCATGGTTCTGATGTGGCTGTGTGTACATGTGTGTGTTTATCTATGCATCTACTGCACATATGCATCCCATGACACAGTGTTTATACTATAAGCTATGTATATTATTCTAGTTTAGCTTCATTTTTATTCGCTTGGATGTTTTTAAATGAATTTAAATGTGATTTAGGATGTTTTTCCGCTGGTTTATATCTTAAAAGCACTTTGCCTTGCCTTGTTTTGAATATAATTTATCCACGAGTTTGACTTGCAATGCTTTGTTGTTTCCTTTAATAAAGCAATGTCAAAACTGACTGAATTAACGTTTTAAGACCATTTAGTACATGGTTTTAGGGTATTTTGTTAATCTTTAAGCTTGTAGGGTTTGTGTAAAATACATTAACTCGCTGTCATTCAAATATTGTATTAATATAATGTTAAATATCTGGGTCCATATTCTCAAGCTTATCTAGGAGTCCCATTTCACATATCTTCACATGTCTTGTGATTTTACTCATATAACCTAAACTGTTTTCAATAACACAAAGAAATCATAAAGAAAGGATGAAATGGTGCAGTGACGTTATCCAAAGGCAAGGTATACTGCATCATTTCCAACATAACAGGACCAAAAAAACATATATTTTAAGATTCTTGAATGAGAAAACGCCCGTAATCAACATGCCAAAGCGAGAAAATGACAGAAAGGAAAGCGCTTTTCCACACAGGGGAGAGAGGACCAACTCCAAGGGGCGAACGACAGTAATAACAGCTGCTGATCCTTCTCACACGCCGGCAGAATAATAATCAGCGCCTTGTTACACACTAACATCTCATGTTCGTCACTGGAGACAAAATGGTGGACGAGCGAACAGAAAATAATAGTGACGATTGAAATCATAGATTGACCAGAAGCTGGGATTCATTTGAAGCTGCTGCTCTCTTTAAAGAGTCCTCTCCTGCTGATGTTCAGGTGTATATCAGTCTGTAGTGTCTCTACTTTAAAGAGTCCTCTCCTGCTGATGTTCAGGTGTATATCAGTATGTAGTGTCTCTACTTTAAAGAGTCCTCTCCTGCTGATGTTCAGGTGTATATCAGTATGTAGTGCCTCT
>JAAOOA010001149.1:105000-157589 GCA_012861695.1 Trematomus loennbergii
GAGTGTGTGTGTCTGTGGGAGAGTGTGTGTGTCTGTGGGAGAGAGTGTGTGTGTGTCGGTTGGAGAGAGTGTGCATGTGTCTGTGGGTGTCTGTGGGAGAGTGTGTGTGTCTGGGGAGAGAGTGAGTGTCTGTTGGAGAGTGTGTGTTCTGTGGGAGAGTGTGTGTGTCTGTGGGAGAGTGTGTGTGTGTCAGAGAGAGTATGTGTCTGTGAGAGAGTGTGCGTCTTTGAGAGAGTGTGTGTCTGACAGAGAGAGTATGTGTCTGTGAGAGAGTGTGCGTCTTTGAGAGAGTGTGTGTCTGTCAGAGAGAGTATGTGGGAGAGCGTGTGTGTCTGTGGGAGAGCGTGTGTGTCTGTGGGAAAGAGTGTGTGTGTGTCGGTTGGAGAGAGTGTGCATGTGTCTGTGGGTGTCTGTGGGAGAGTGTGTGTGTCTGTGGGAGAGAGTGAGTGTCTGTTGGAGAGTGTGTGTCTGTGGGAGAGTGTGTGTGTCTGTCAGAGAGAGTATGTATCTGTCAGAGAGAGGTGTGTCTGTGGGAAAGAGTGTGTGTGTGTCGGTTGGAGAGAGAGTGTGTGTGTGTGTGTGTGTGTGTGTGTGTGTGTGTGTGTGTGTGTGTTGTGTGTGTGTGTGTGTGTGGTGTGTGTGTGTGTGTGGTTGTGTGGTGTGTGTGTGTGTGTGTGTGGTGTGTGTGTGTGTGTGTGTGTGTGTGTGTGTGTGTGTGTGTGTGTGTGGTGTGTCAGTTAGTTAACAGGGGGTTTCTACCTTCTATGGACGGGGCTTGGTCCTGGGCAGCATACAGCATTTCCTTGAATGCCTAAATGGAAAAAGGAGAGATAAAATGAGGCTCTGCAAACACTGACCAACGTGACAGAGGTGGAAGAAGTACTCAGTTACTTATGTCCCTTTCCTGTAGTGTGTTCTATGGGTTTTAGTGCATGTAAATGGTCTGAGGCTAAAATCTCTGTGTCCCCTCCAACACACTGTTGTGCTGTTGCTCTGGTTCAGTTGATTACAGAGTAAGCAGAGAGGTACAAATACACACATCCTTTACTCAAGTAGAAGTACACACATCCTTTACTCAAGTAGAAGTACAGATACTCGTGTTTAAAAATACTCTGGTGAAAGTAGAAGTACTGACTAAACTTCTTTACTCAAGTAAAAGTAAAGAGGGCTTTGAAATGTACTTCAGTAAAAAGTACCCATAACTAGCAGCTGTTTTAAAGAGTACCTGACCTCCCTTTATATTAATAGAACAATAATGTCATTGTTAGCTAATGAATGTTTCCATGCTGAACAACGGCAACATGACAACGTTTTCATTGGTCCCTCTTCTTTAGAGAAGACCAGGAAATGATGGATACACGGATCGTGTTCAAATCAATAGGCACGCAATGACTCTAAATAATAATGATCACGCCACCAAACACACATTCAAACTAAAGGAACCAGCCTGTTTGGGAAATGTAAGAAGTAGAAAGTACAGGTATTTGTGTTCAACATGTAAGAAGTAGAAAGTACAGGTATTTGTGTTCAACATGTAAGAAGTAGAAAGTACAGGTATTTGTGTTCAACATGTAAGAAGTAGAAAGTACAGGTATTTGTGTTCAACATGTAAGAAGTAGAAAGTACAGGTATTTGGTTCAACATGTAAGAAGTAGAAAGTACAGGTATTTGTGTTCAACATGTAAGAAGTAGAAAGTACAGGTATTTGTGTTCAACATGTAAGAAGTAGAAAGTACAGGTATTTGTGTTCAACATGTAAGAAGTAGAAAGTACAGGTATTTGTGTTCAACATGTAAGAAGTAGAAAGTACAGGTATTTGTGTTCAACATGTAAGAAGTAGAAAGTACAGGTATTGTGTTCAACATGTAAGAAGTAGAAAGTACAGGTATTTGTGTTCAACATGTAAGAAGTAGAAAGTACAGGTATTTGTGTTCAACATGTAAGAAGTAGAAAGTACAGGTATTTGTGTTCAACATGTAAGAAGTAGAAAGTACAGGTATTTGTGTTCAACATGTAAGAAGTAGAAAGTACAGGTATTTGTGTTCAACATGTAAGAAGTAGAAAGTACAGGTATTTGTGTTCAACATGTAAGAAGTAGAAAGTACAGGTATTTGTGTTCAACATGTAAGAAGTAGAAAGTACAGGTATTTGTGTTCAACATGTAAGAAGTAGAAAGTACAGGTATTTGTGTTCAACATGTAAGAAGTAGAAAGTACAGGTATTTGTGTTCAACATGTAAGAAGTAGAAAGTACAGGTATTTGTGTTCAACATGTAAGAAGTAGAAAGTACAGGTATTTGTGTTCAACATGTAAGAAGTAGAAAGTACAGGTATTTGTGTTCAAATGTAAGAGAAGTCAAAGTAAAAAGTCGTCAGAAAAATAAGTAGTGGAGTAAAGTACTGATACCAGAAAATGTACTTAAGTACAGTAACAAAGTATTTGTACTCCACTACTTCCCACCTCTAAGAGTAAGGAAAGGAGACGACACAAAACTTTGCAAAGCTCAACAAAGACTGAATTTTAAAATGAACAATGATAGCTTAAATTAAAGATGAAATAAAGTTATTATTTGGCAAGCGCAGAGTTTGATAGACAGGGAACAGCTTTGTATTAATTAAATGAGCAGATTGGGGACAGAGAGAGAGGCAGACCTCTGCAGATTGATCTGGGAGATAATGGGAACAGACAGATAATTGCCCGCTGGCTCATCTGAACACATCAGGGGTAATCAGAGAAAACACTGGGACTGCATCCTGTTGTCTGACCCTCTTTGTAATGCCCCTTTCCCCCTTTTTTGTATTCATCTATTCAATATCATACATGAACATCATACATTCTACATACAACAAGGTCCAGGGGCAGACATACAAAGCAACAAGACATTACATACAGTAAATAAAGAAAAAAGGAAAGAAAAAGGAAAGAAAAATACATTTGATACTTCATATTAAATATTTTTTAAATATCAAATTAGTTTTGATTGCCTTCTTATTTCTAATGTTTTTAATAGTGCTAATATATTGTTTAAATTCTTGGTAGAAATGTACACAATTTGGTTTGGAGTCAGCCCATTTCTTTTTATGGATATGAAATGTCCCTAAAAATACAATTAACTGCACACAAAAAGACAATATCTGCATCATACTATCAGAATGAATGTCTTTCTATCCTGGAGTTGAACCTTCTGTCCCGTTTTCTTCTAATAAAACATTCTACATCATACCACAATATTCTACAATACACACATTCATAAAATAAATGGCCAATAGTTTCTTCTTGTAGATTACAAAATGTACAGGAATATTCAATATCAAGTCCAAATCGGTTGATATTTTGTGTGTAAAATGTTAAAAGAAACCTCCTTAACTACTGCTAGAAAGATTTGTTCAGAGAACGAGTGGAGCTGCGTCATTGCGTCATCGTTTGCGTCATGACGTAACCCACACGGCGTACAAATCTCTCATAAACCATCCGCCATTATACCCCAAACAACGAGAAGGAGAAGAAATCCCTCACATCGACAACAACAACAATGGCGGAACTTGATAACGAAGCGGTGAACTCGTTGCTTTTGCTTTGTGAAGCCACCTGGACAAACAGCGAGAGTCAATGGTTCGTCTAAATCTACAACTACGAGAATTATGCTCGAGGAAGAAGGTAAATATACGCCCTGTTCGATCGTCTAGTAAGTGCTAGCTGCTGTTAGCCTCGGCATGCACCAAGCTCAAAACGCCTAGCTTTCCAGATAAAATGGACTTTTATTAATCCACGTGGGGAAATTCAGTAGTTTAAACAGCATCCTGTGTGTGTGTGAGTTTTGGAGAGAGTGTGTGTCTGTGGGAGAAAATGTGAGTCTGTGGGAGAGAATGTGAGTGAGTGTTGGAGAGCGTATTTGTCTGAGAGGGTATGCGTCTGTGGGGGAGAGTGTGTGTGTGTGTGGGGGAGTGTGTGTGTGTGTGGGGGAGTGTGTCTGTGGGAGAGTGTGTGTGTGTGTCTGTACAGTAGTTTAAACAGCAACAGGGTAAGGATGATGAAAAACAGGATAGATTCATATATGCTGGCACAAAGGACTACTAAAGGATATATTATTATGGTATATCATTAAAAACGTATTCCCAATGTTATTTCTACAGGACTTGATGCTGCTGTTGGAAAGCAGCTCCTCCCAGGAAACCCTGCTCCCCACTAATCGAAACGGTAAGCTTACAGTGGTCATAATGTTCCCATGTGCATTTATTATAATAATATAATACATTGGAATTTATAGCGCTTTTCCTAATGCTCAAACACGCTTTATAACATCAGAACAGAAACAGTACAAAGAAAACATAAACAGTAGACGTCCTTATCCAAGTGCGAGTATTTATCATGGCACAATTTCACGATATTGTGAAATTGATAAATGAAATGTGTCTTTAGGTTTGACTTACAAAACCTGTCCAGGGACTACAGATGCAAAATAGCCTCGCTAACTTGCACATTTACAGAAATGTTGATTAATGTGCACTAATCCTTGTTAAATAAAACATTTGTAGTCGTTGTTCTACTTATGCAACTGCAGCCATAATAACAAATATAACATTTCATTACACAGTACTAGGGATGGGTATCGCTAGGTATTAACGGTACTACTACTTTATCGATCCGGTCCTTTAACGGTACTCTTATCGGTTCTTTTGGAGAAAAAAATAAGGTCAATTGTGAACAAAACTAACATGCTTTTTATTTAAATTAAATACATAATATTTCACATCAAAAGAAACGACAACGTTTTTAACAAATCGTATTAAATAATGTGATGACAGAACTGTAAACAGAATAGCTGAAACTTAACGTGGAAACGTTACTCGTGGATGGGGCTACTAGAGAGACAGTCGGTGCATTTCTCCGTCTGGACGTGGAGCACTTTTGCTAAATGTTTAGACAAATTGCTCGTTGTTACCGCCCTGACATGCTAAACTCTTATTGCACTTTTGGTAACGAGCATTGTCCACATCGAGACGGGTAAAGTTTAACCACACCTCGGAGCGCGTTCTTCCGCCATCTCCTCTGTCTGTGTGTGTGTGTGTGTTGCTGCATGTGGCAGAGCGTGTGTGTAAACCGCCCCACCCTCGCACACAGACGGAGAGAGAGAGATCTCTCGTCTGGATTGGAAAGATCGATAATACTAAAAATAACCATAGACGCATTTTGCAGTCTTTTTGCATATTAGAAACGGAGTTGGCGACACTAAAACTGCAATATGTTTGTGTAGCAATAATACATATGAGATATATATTTTAGATGTCTCCAGTACCGATAAAAAGACCGATATTGTCGGAGCTTAACAGTGCCACGGTCTTTAATAATTCGGGCTCGGTACCCATCCCTAGTCTTTAGGTTTAGGACTACAGATGCAAAATAGCCTCGCTAACTTACACATTTACAGAAATGTTGATTAATGTGCACGGTCCTTGTTAAGAAAACATTGTAGTCGTTTGTTACTTGTGCAACTGCAGCCATAATAACAATTATAACATTTCATTACACGGTACATGATATAGATTGATCAGATATAATACGCATTGATATAAAATGTCCGACTAATGTGTAATTGTTCCCTTTGTAGGTAAAAGGAAGCGGGACACGTCAGCAGAAATTCTTGTTTTTCTGGAGAAAAGTGGGGAGAGTGAGGAGAAGGGAGAGAGGCTGCTGCAGGAGTCCAACCAACACTTTCAAGAGGTTGCGGACAGATGCTTCCCCTGATGGGCCGGGTGGTGTCGCTGATGGAGGAAAGGGGCCGACCTTGATTTGTCTAAACCAGTGATTTTATTTAAGATAGATAATCATGACTCACAATAGACCAAGTTTAGCTGCAGAAACATGACTGGTTCCCTGTGTTAAAATCCATCAATGCAAATGTCAGCTCCTTACAAACAACACACTATTCTTCCTACTTGTTTTCTGTAAATACCTTTTTTAGATAGATACATTTTTTTACTACACAACAGTATGCCTGGGGTGTGGTGTATAGGCTTGCATAACCTCACTGATTTCATTAGAATCCACACACAAGCCATGTAACTTCAGTAAAAATACGATAGTTATACATTTAAGTGTATTAATTACTGTTGCATGTCGGTATATAAACTGACATTACCAAAGTCTGATAACCTCTATGTTTTTCTGTCTGATCCACTTTTGCCTCGCTCATCCCACCCGTCTCCTCCTGTCACTTAAATAAAGACACTGGTTGCATACAAAAAAGCTGTTATTTACTTCCAGTTCATCCTCGTTCAAAGTGTTACCTGGCTCACATGTTCTGATGTTATGGCACATTACATCAGATATGCTTGCTGACTAAGTGGCCTGTGGTGCATTAGATAAACCACCGTTATCCCTCTCTGATCAGGCTGCTGTAAACCTTCTGCTTCTGTAACAGGATGTGAAGAAAGAGCTGGGAGTAATCCTGAGTGGGAGGAAACACTCGGACTCTGCTGGGCTTTAGTAGCAAACCAGTGGTGGAAAGTACATGTGAGGTACTTGTACTTTCCCAAAGTATTTTCAAGCAAAGAATCTGAATATTTCTTTATTTTCCAATGGGTTTTTTGGAAGTTTTCCTTGTCCGAGTGAGGGTCCAAGGACAGAGGGGTCATTCATATTCTACAAACTGTAAAGTCCACTGAGACAAATGTAACATTGTGACATTGGGCTTTAGAAATAAACATGACTTCTTCCACCACTGGTACCCTGATTGTGATGCTTAAATTCCTCATGTGAATAAACACACACCCTGACACTCGGACACTGGAGAGGAAACCATGTAACCTGTATGTAGCATGTTGTCTGATAAAAATATCTATATATACCAGGTAAAAAAATTCTCATTGTAGTACTCCATCCTTTTGTGAAATGCAGAGATACATCTGACACTTGAGGCACTTGTGTATGAGTTCCCACTGCATCCGTCTGCCATGAACGCTACAGAAACCTACGTGTTAGTTTTGGCCCATAGTGGACGACGGGCCTATTTCTGTAACTGTCTGCTCTTCCTCAGTCAATGCCTCTGAGTTGTCTTCCTCTTCCTCAGTCAATGCCTGTGGATCCTCATCATCTGACAGGTCTATGTCTGAGACTCTCAATGATTCTGTTCAGATTTCTCTCTGCCTCGCTGAGTGAGCTGCCTCCATTTGGGTTGTGTAAAATGGGGGAAATAAAAAGTTAGCAAATCCCCATGTCCTCCTCAGCGGACATTCATAAAAACATTTAGTTGTAGGTCAAATCATTATTACACTGCTCTGAAAACTCACCACACTAACTCCGAAGATGTTCCCTTACTATCATTAATTAAAATATTGAACTCACAACACTGGCTAATTAGAAAATTACAAACTTACCATTTCTCTTCTATAAATAGAGAGGCGAAGTCCCCCTCTCCGGGGACCTCCATGGGACCTTATTTCAGAAAAAGTTATGCATTGAAGTCAATGGAGAGAGAAAGATTATCTTCGATCCGTTTGAATTGTGCCACGAATTACACATATGATGTTTGTCAATTTAAAAGATAATTTACAAGTAAAAAAAAATAAAAATGTGTGAAGTAACTTTGTTTGTGTGAAAGCTCTCAATGAACTCCATCTCCCGTCTCGCACCACACACCAAGACGGCCGTCACGTTGGCACATTCACTTCTTTCTTCAGAATGAGGCGGAAAGTATTAAAAGAGGTGAAAATCACTCCAAGTCTGGGCATGTTGAGAGCTGTACATACACACAAGGGGAGTAAGTCGGTTCCTAAGAGCCAGCATGCGGGACCGGGATTCTGGGATTTGTAGTCTTCTAGTTGCGTTTTTTCATAGTCTTATATTCAACAGTTTTACGACAAACTGTGACTTTTTGACATGGAAATTATTATTTAAGATTGACAAACATCATATGTGTAATTCGTGGCACAATTCAAACGGGATCGAAAGATAGTTTTCTCTCTCCATTGACTTCAATACATTATGTTTCCGAAATAAGGTCCCATGGGTGAAGTAGATGGGCGGGACTTCACCTCTCTATAGTGCTTGTGTTGATGGACGCCATTTTGAAATACAATGAAATGATCTTTTTCAAAGCCACATATGTCACATGTTTGAAAAGCCCAGGATGTCCTCTGTGGAGTACAATTGGACTTAATGCTGTGGCATGTATAACCTCAAAGTAATGGACCAAAAACCAATGTGCTCCACAGAGGACAAACATGAATGGGTCTCTGGAGGATATGCAAATAAAATAAACTATTATAAAACATTAAAAACTGGCACAATTTAAAACGACTTTGACTATGGGATATACGAGCAGTCACATCGACCAATGGATTCTTGTTCTCTGTCCTTTAAGATGGACTTGAACCCTCGTAGTGATCAAATGGGACAGTTTCAGGTCCTTCTGTACTTTATTCCAGGCAGAAGGGGCAGCATATTTAAAAGCTTTTTACCCAGTTCTCACTTTAGGAACCAGCATCTGAATAAAATGTTGGGAGCGCAGGCCATATAGACTTTGTTTTTTACACATAAAGATATGAAGATTATAAAGATCACCACCATTTGAGGGTCCTGGCTCATCTCTGGTGAGTAAAGAGGGCCCCCTGACTAATAGGTGGGAAATAGACATTCAGAGCCACACAGGGAGGCATTGCCATGGTGATGGGAGTGAAGGGGGATGGGGGTCTTTAGGGAGCTGGGATCAACCTATAGACAATAACTAAGCCGGGCCTAATGGGACCGTCAGTTTCAATGACGAGTGATGATGACCAGGCTCAGAGTAATGTATGGGATTAAGTCATCAGGATACAGCAAAAAGGTAATTTACAGTTGAACAAATCTGATTACTGTTACATTTCAAATATTGGGGATTACTAGCAGGATTACAGTGTTAGTAAAAACCTAAAAAGAGCAGCTGTTCTCTATAAGCCGTGCTGTTCTGTTCTCTAATACTTTCTCTATGGTTTTCACTTTCTTTGCTTCATCTGTTCTGTTTTTAAATCAGCAGGTGAACCTATATGTTCATCAAATAGTGTGTGTGAGCTTAACTGTGTGTGTTAAACTAAAACAGCATTTCCTGTCAGCTCAGATTTCATTCCTGCTTTTCTAAACTGCAGTCTGTGCTCATGAGTTCAGTGTTAGCCTGCTGCCTCAATCTGCTTCATGACAGGCTGGTTTTACTATAAATAAAATCATTTCTGATCCTAAATATCTTGGTTTCTTATTTTCTAAAGTCACATTGATCGGTTGTCTTACATACTACACTTCAGAAAAAAACATCTTATTGATATTTGTTTTCTCTTGGATTTGTTTACATTGGCGGTAATCCAAAAAGTAACAGAAAGTAATCAGGTCACTTCGGTATATTGTGACACTCAGATCAGATTACATATTATACAGGTAACTTAATGTAACATATCCCATGTTTAAGTAACCCTCTGAACCTGGCTATAATGCATCATCTCATCATATTGACTTGGTGTAATGAACATGTGATTTATCAGCATGCTCTACAATATGAACGTTATGTATACAACAGGCACTGCATGGTAACCGCTGAGCGCCTCCCTCCTTCCTCCCATCCTCACCTCATCGTTCCTCCCCCACTGGGAGGACATCTGGTCCCAGACCTGCCCTCTGTGCCCCGCCCTCCTTCTCCTCTCCCTCCTCCCTCCTCTCCCTCCTCTCCCTCCTCTCCCTCCTCCCCATCCTCTCTCCTCTCTCACCATGCAGGGATCCTCTCAGACTCAGAGCTGTGGATGTAAGTGATCCATGGCTTTGTAGAGAGGGATAACAACCTGAAGCATCTGAGAGGAAGGGTCTGACCATCTAGCACTAATATCCTAGTGTCCACTCAACATTGGACTCCATTGAAAGCAGCTATAGATTAAGTCGGGTACTTGAGTTAAACACATGTTTGCTTTAGTGAGTATGCATCATCATCAGGATAGGGAGGGTTACTTTAACAATGTGTACAATACAAGTACTTCCAAAACAGTGTTATTAGTAGCAACATCAAATAAATTATTACTTTTAGAGATGTCCCGACCGATCACGTGATTTTTCAAAAGATCGGAATCGGGAGAAAAAAATCGGGGATCGGGAATTTTTTCTTCTTTTTAATAAAATATTTGTATTATTTTATTTAATGTTACAAAACAAAAATGACCATGTTCACGTCTTAAAGTCATCCTGAGGCCTCAAATCTGGCAACAGAGTGGGCGCAGTGTCTAATAGTAGCAGTAAGCTAACGAGAGGCTACGTTCAGCTGGTGCCTCGGGACAGAGAAATGTCAGGAGTTTGGAAGTATTATAAAATTGAAAGCGAAGGCAGTGTAACAGCCAGATGCAATGTTTGCAAGGCGGAGGTTCCGCGTGGTGGAAAGAACAGAGCTACGTTCAACACGACCAATCTAATACAAACACCAACAACAACACGAGGAGTACACAGCGGCCAACTCAGGTAACGGCACTGAAACAACCGACACTTTCAGAGACTTTTAAAAGGAAAGAGAAACTGCCCCAGAACAGTGAAAAGGCCCAAAGAATAACAGCCAAGATAGCTGAATTCATCGCGTTGGATGACCAGCCGTTATCTGTGGTGGAGAACGTGGGGTTTAAGGGACGACTTGAATGCTTTTTTCCTTTTTGTTCTCTTAATGCATTGCATAAAGATCGGATCGGGAAAAATCGGTATCGGCAGATTGTCAAAATCAAATGATCGGAATCGGATCGGGAGCAAAAAAAGGTGATCGGGACATCCCTAATTACTTTCCATTACTTTTGGATTGCGTCAATATCAAATGCAATGCAAATAAACTATTATTACTTATATACATGTTGTAATTATTCTATTATTAATGTTTTATTTGTTTATTTATTTTTTTATATTTATTGTTTAATTTAAATGTTTTCTTTATTTTACCGACAAGGATAATTATTGATTTGATTGTATTTTCTTTTTATCATCATACTTATTTGAGCTCCTTGTGTCCATTGAACTGTTGTATTATGTTGCTATGCTGCATGTGCGTCTGACCTAAAGTGTTTTAATTTGTAATGTGTGCCATGTTGTGAAAGCACTTTGAGCTGCACCTAGTGTATGAAAAGTGCTAAACAAAGAAAGCTTTATATTATATCGCGATACAGAGCTCAATGTTCTGGATTAGACATTTAACAACATTTCTCTGAGTAATTATTAAAGGCTTCACCTTTAAATAAATTGCAATCACTCTCTGGAATCACACTGCTTCTCTTTCTCGTCAACATAATGTCACCGTGCTGTTTTGAATTTAAATGTGATTCCTCCTCCTCCTCCTCCTCCTCCTCCTCCTCCTCATCATCGAAGCGAACACGAGTGATTACCCTGCAGAGGTAAAGTGTTCTGTCGCCCACACACCTGCATCGCTCTCACTCTTTCTATACTGTTCAGACATTAGCTGCTCAACATACATCACCACTTAGCACGCCTGCACACATGCAAGAGCGTTTGCATGATTAACGTGCAGAAAAAAAAGACTTGAAACGGCTTTTTTAAAACGTTAATGCACCAGACTCAGGACAGTCTCATCCCACAGGCCATAAGACAACAGTATATAGACTATTCTGCACTATTTCTATCATATTTTCTTTTCTTTTCTTGCACTATTATCTGCTTTATTGTGTTGCTCTGTTGGAGGACCCTAGGACCTACGGTTTTCATTGTCATAACTACACTGTAGCTATGTACAAATGACAATGAAAAGCCTTGCATTTTGAATCTAATAATCATACATCGACAGGTACATCCTTCCTTCTATCTATCTATCACCCTACATCCTGGCCTTGGTCAGAAGCCTCCACAGGACACACTCCTCCATACCAAACAGCTGTTTAGCATATAGGTATCTAACTACTATCCCACAGGATAAAGCGGACTACCTAATTAGTCCATCACTCAATCTTCCTGTCGATGGCTCCGTGTTCACATGAACTAACTGAAGCCTGTTAGCAGCAAGTCTCTGCCGCTTCCTTCTCATCTGCATAGAAACGGGCTGACCAATCTAAACAGACGGCCAACAGCTTTCCACACAATAGCGAGCTCTAAAAAAAGCAGGAGGGCAGCAGGTTAATTAATCCAACGAGCGCACAAAGGCAAGAATATCACTTCAGACCGCAGTCAATTTGGACGTGTGCCATGCCAGATAGAGCACGCGAGCAAGTGGTGTATTTTGGGTAACAAAAAAGGCCTGTGTGTTAATAAAATAATGTGTCAGTGTGTTCTTTAATAGACTGGAAACTGTATTAATTTACAGCTGTTTTGTTGGCTGCAGTGACAATTGCAACACATACAAAAGAAAATACATGAGGGACTTTTGGCTTCTACTGTGTGAATGTTTTTATACATGTTTCTTCAGGTTTATTACACGGCTTGGATGAGTACTCGATTGTGATTGGTCAATTTTGGCATTTCAGAAGTCTGTTATTTTCGCTAGCACACTCAAATCAAATCAGGTTTTATTTATAAAGCACATTTAAAAGCGATTTTTGGTAGAGCCAAAGTGCTGTACATGTAATAAAAACACATTACTACAATCACAATAAACGACAATAAATTACAACAGATATATATAAAAAATAAAATAAAATAAAACACAAGGAAAAGTCAGGAGTCGTGCTCCGCTCTAACTAGAAAGCCAGAGAGAAGAAGTGTGTTTTTAGTGTAGATTTAAAACCCCCTAGGGTCTGGGCCGACCTCACATGGAGGGGCAAAGTGTTCCAGAGCCTGGGGCCAGCTGCTGCGAAGGCTCGGTGCCCTCTGGTTTTGAGCCTGGTCTTGGGCACTACCAGCAGCAGCTGGTCAGCAGACCTTAAAGCTCTGGCTGGGGTGTAGCGCTGGAGGAGTTCAGCTATATAGGCCGGAGCCAGCCCATTGTTGCTAAGGAGAACAGACCGTTGCTAAGAGGATCAATGGAGTCCGGTCAATTTAACGTGAGCTGTGGACAACAAACATTGGTTTTCATCCTTCATAAAACACAGTGAAATATTTTTGGGCAGGAAGTAAACACTAAAGGGAACAGCAGAAGAAGACAGACAGGAAGTAAACACTAAAGGGAACAGCAGAAGAGACAGACAGAAAGTAAACACTAAAGGGAACAGCAGAAGAAGACAGACAGGAAGTAAACACTAAAGGGAACAGCAAAGAAGACAGACAGGAAGTAAACACTAAAGGGAACAGCTGAAGAAGACAGACAGGAAGTAAACACTAAAGGGAACAGCAGAAGAAGACAGAGAGGAAGTAAACACTAAAGGGAACAGCTGAAGAAGACAGACAGGAAGTAAACACTAAAGGGAACAGCAGAAGAAGACAGACAGGAAGTAAACACTAAAGGGAACAGCAGAAGAAGACAGACAGGAAGTAAACACTAAAGGGAACAGCAGAAGACAGACAGGAAGTAAACACTAAAGGGAACAGCAGAAGAAGACAGACAGGAAGTAAACACTAAAGGGAACAGCAGAAGAAGACAGACAGGAAGTAAACACTAAAGGGAACAGCAGAAGAAGACAGGAAGTAAACACTAAAGGGAACAGCAGAAGAAGACAGGAAGTAAACACTAAAGGGAACAATAGAAGAAGACAGACAGGAAGTAAACACTAAAGGGAACAGCAGAAGAAGACAGACATTAAGTAAACACTAAAGGGAACAGCAGAAGAAGACAGACAGGTAAACACAAAAGGGAACAGCAGAAGAAGACAGACAGGAAGTAAACACTAAAGGGAACAGCAGAAGAAGACATACAGGAAGTAAACACTAAAGGGAACAGCAGAAAAACAGACAGGAAGTAAACACTAAAGGGAACAGCAGAAGAAGACAGACAGGAAGTAAACACTAAAGGGAACAGCAGAAGAAGACAGACAGGAAGTAAACACTAAAGGGAACAGCAGAAGAAGACAGACAGGAAGTCAACACTAAAGGGAACAGCAGAAGAAGACAGACAGGAAGTAAACACTAAAGGGAACAGCAGAAGACAGACAGGAAGTAAACACTAAAGGGAACAGCAGAAGAAGACAGACAGGAAGTAAACACTAAAGGAACAGCAGAAGAAGACAGACAGGAAGTAAACACTAAAGGGAACAGCAGAAGAAGACAGGAAGTAAACACTAAAGGGAACAGCAGAAGAAGACAGACAGGAAGTAAACACTAAAGGGAACAATAGAAGAAGACAGACAGAAGTAAACACTAAAGGGAACAGCAGAAGAAGACAGACATTAAGTAAACACTAAAGGGAACAGCAGAAGAAGACAGACAGGTAAACACAAAAGGGAACAGCAGAAGAAGACAGACAGGAAGTAAACACTAAAGGGAACAGCAGAAGAAGACAGACAGGAAGTAAACACTAAAGGGAACAGCAGAAGAAGACAGACAGGAAGTAAACACTAAAGGGAACAGCAGAAGAAGACAGACAGTAAGTAAACACTAAAGGGAACAGCAGAAGAAGACAGACAGGAAGTCAACACTAAAGGGAACAGCAGAAGAAGACAGACAGGAAGTCAACACTAAAGGGAACAGCAGAAGAAGACAGACAGGAAGTAAACACTAAAGGGAACACAGCAGATCAACCGTTTGTACGTTTTTTTCTTGGGAGAAATATGATCATTTTAAAATCATTACTGTGAGTCAAGTAGTTGTTTTATTTAGTATGTAGACATGTAATATATATAATAAGTGGGATAATGTGCAGTGAGGCGGTCATTAAGGAAGAAAGCGACGGGGTGAGCGGGATCCCGACCGCACATATTTAATGTTCCCTTCACTAAACTGGGACTGTTTCTGTTGCAGCGTGCAGGCTTCACATCGTTCACAACGACATTAACATTGATTTCTCTTAACGTCTGTTTTCTCTCAGCGACCCATTTCACTAACTGACTTAACTGTGCGATGCAGAAATCTCTAGATTTGACTCGTTTCAGGGCGAGAAACAGCTTTTACTAAGATGTCTGTCATAGGTGTGACCCCCCCACACACACACACACACACACACACACACACACACACACACACACACACACACACACACCACACACACACACACACACACACACACACACACACACACACACACACACACACACACACACACACACTCAGGAGGTAGTGATGTTGACAGAGGTCAGACAAAGACTGAAGGCAGCATCACTAATACACACAAACCCATCCTCCCTGCAAACCCTATGTATAATTCAGATTGGAGGAAGGATACAAGTATATATGGGTTATGAGTCTACATAATTCAACGATCGCTACACGACGAGACAACAATATATTTGTTAGGGTTTTGACATGGTTAAAAAAGCAGATTAAGGCCACGTTTACATATCATAAACGCACAAATTGTTGTTTTGCTGTCAGTTTAAATCGTATAAAAAGACCAAAATGCTCGAGATATTGAGATTCAGAATTTTTTTGTCCATTAAATTGAATTGTGTCTTTGGCACCCGCAAAAAATAACAACCAAGCACAAGATATTTGCATCTTTAAGTCTCAAAATGCCTAAGTGGCAGTCATAATAAAAGTGCTTAATAGCAGTAGAGATAACGCTGATGAAGGCAACCAATCTGTTTATGCTAATAGGAGTTGATTATTGGAGTTATAAAGTAATAAAATGCAATGTGTGATAGAAAGACTTTGCATGATTGCAGTCAAAAAAAACCTTGCAATCATCTGTTTCTCTGCAATCAACATTTTTTTTTTTATTCAATTGCTTCCATCTGTTGTCAAATACATTGGTAAACAACTATAAAATGAGTTCTTAAATGGCAGTTCAAGATGTGGTATAATTGAAAACAAACACTAAGCGCAGATGACAGAGAATCTATCATCATCCATCTCAGGTCAGTGTGCTGAGCGAGGTGTAAAATGGCTGTTTTGGCCGTACATCTGTCCCTCTGTGAGCGTCTGTCTGCGCACAAAGCCGCATGTACACTGAGTATTTCATAATCAATTCAAATGACATTCTCCTGCAGAGCTGTCCTCTTCTCAATGTGTCAATACATGTCCATTTCAGCACTAATTACATGTGTTTTTGTATTCATAGTTGTTGACAGTATATCATTCATTCAGAGATCTAAATGTGTGCTGTTGTGAAACTTCATGATGATATTGGGCATGTTTCCAAAATAAAGCCAGTGGCTGAGCTTCTGCTGAGGAGAACAGGGTCTTTGTCTATAATTCATAGAGCTAAATGGAATGGAGCAGCCAGTCCTGTCACTGCATGTCTGCACGAAAGCTCTTAATGCAGAGCCAGCGAGAAGTGTGAATATAAAACACTCCTCAAGTGCTGAACACCAGCAAACAAAGAGCATGTGTGCACACAGAGCTCTCCATAAAGCCACAAACATCTCAAACCAGACGCGGGAAGTCATGCACGTTCATTCACCATTCATGTGTGCAAAATATGACAGTCAAATCTCGATAAAAAAAAAATACCATGGCTTTGTCTGGTCAAAAAAAACACTTAAATACATAGGAATATTTGCAATTATGCATAATCAATGCAAGGGGAATTTCCGTGTGGTCAGTTAGATTGATGCAAATGAAGAAAAATCAAAAGAGGTGAATTATGGGATGGATTATCTAACTGACATGCCATTTTTATTTATTTGTAAACACAGTCTTCGCAATATGTTGAATATGACATAAAATAAAGATATGGATAAAAAAAATCTATTTAAAAGTGTATTTATTATAAAAGAATAAGGACATTTGAAAAATAAACCTACAAAAAATATATAGAAAATTCCAAATATTCCCAATTTGTCATTTAAAATCAGAAAACTGAATATTTAGGTTATTTCCCCAGTTAAAAAAAGCCATTCTAATGTTCAGTGAACAGTTCATTCTGGTGATTTTTAAGGTGTTGAAACTAAGCAAACAGCAATAAAGGCTGAATGCTCCCTGTGGCTTTTAACACCCGCAGTCCATTTCCCGTCCATAACCCAAAGGACATCCTTATCTCTTCTGCTTTGTGGCTCTCAGGAGCAGGCGAAACCGAAAGTAAACAAAATAAATAATACAAATAAAAGCTTTTATGGTTTTGAAATTCAATCTCATCTTTCACTTTGAAAAAAAAAACATGTGGTATTTTTATAGGGAGTTCCTGCCATGCCATTATCTTTACATTTGTACACAACCTCTCTCAGTACACAGCTTTACACTCATTATATACTAACTATACTGCATATATTGTATTGTATTATTGTGAGTACTTTGCAGTAATATACTGTACGTCGTTTTTTGGTAAATCCAGATTTCATGTAAATATTTTTAACGTAGGCTATAATAGTTTTTTATAATAGTTTTTCTTTTAATTTGTGGTTGTTTTTCTTACCTTTTATCTTCTCTAACTGTGTTTATGTGGCACCATCAAGGCAAATGTGTCGTATGTGTACACCTACTTGGCAATAAATCTATTTCTGATTTCTAATTTCTGATCTTTACAATAAAGAAATTAAGGAAATGGCTTCACCTCATACTGGAGATACTGTTTCCTCCACTCCGGAGTGATGTGGGACGAAAGATGCTCCGCGAATTTCATTTTCCCAGAATACGAGTCCCCCTCACAGCTCAAAAGGTAAATCCAACTGTCCCCTTCGCTGTCCACGCGACTTTGGATCTGAGTGAACTCTGTGGATCAACATGCGGTGCGTCACTGCGCGCTTTCTGGTTCTTTTCCCCGGTCAGTGCGCACCGAAAGTACCCGGTCCCTTCATTCTGTTTCACGGGGGGGGGGAATAGCGGTCTCTCTCTGGGAACAGGTGGTGCGGTTTAACGGTGGTTCTCTCTTCTCTCTCAGTGACTTTGCTCCGTCCCTCCTGGGCAGGTCTGGGGACTCTGCGCGTGGAGCCACAGCGCGTGCGTGGTTGCGTCAGCAGAGCGCGTGGGGAGGTGGTGGTGGTGGGACCTCCGGGAGAAAAGGAGTGGAAAGTGCGGTCAGAAAACTCAGACCACAGAGAGGAGAGCATTCTGGTGTGTGTCTGCAAGCAAAGAGAGGAAGAAGTTAGATTAAAAACACTTGATGTGAGGGTTTGAAGTCCGTGTTTTGTGTCACAACCAACAAGTTCAAACTCCAATTCAAGTCAAAGTCAACTTTATTGTCCATCTTTCAGTTTGTGTGTACAGACAGAGATCCAAATACCGTTTCCTACAATCCCGAATACAAAAACAAAAAAAAATAAGTATGCAAATATGTATATATACACAATCAACAGACACATTTATACACATGCACACATAAAATAAAAGCACAACAATCAATATATACAAAACAACAGTACTTCAATATCTTTGAGAATGTATCTAAAGATCCATAATGATTGACTGTCCTCATCCGCAGTGGTGTAAAGTAACTAAGTACATTAACTCAAGTACTGTATTTAAGTAAAACATTAAGGTACTTCTACTTTACTTGAGTATGTTCATGTTATCCTACTTTATACTAGATTTTGTAGGCAAATGTTGTAAATGTTACTCCTTTAAATCAACTAACTAAGCTACATTATAAAATAATTCAAAAAAACCCTACTTTCACCAAGTGCAACATTGAATGATGAAGAGATTATTGCATCAATAATACTATCATTTAAAATGTTTGCTTAAATGTGCACGATGAGTACTTTTACTTTTGGCATTTGATGTATATTTTGATATACCACTGCCAGATGGAAAACTGCAAACTCCATTTAGAGAACCACTAATGATATAAACATACTTTGTAAAATCACGATTGGCTGTCCTCATCTGTTTGTCTATGTTTTGCCTGATTAAAAGTCATTTTCAAGTTATGGATATGCGAACTTTTCTGTGGAGTCCGTCTGCCTATTTCTAAAATGTATCTGTAAATGAGCGTGAAATACAGTGAGGTTGTTTGGATGCTCAGTTTAATAGGCCTACATCAACTCTTGATTATATCTGGAAGAGTGGAGATCCAAGGGAAAGGGATAATAAGCTATCATTACTTCCAAAAAGACCTCATTATGTTGTCCATACTTCCTCCAAAGTGCACCAGATGTATGTTGAATACAATGAAAGGTAATGAGCGTCAAACCACAAACATCCTACATAAAGTTGGCCGGGCTTCTTTGTGTTTCTTATAATAAAAACATAACTTTAAGGCTTGATTTATTTGATTTAATGAGCATTGGGACAACCTGTCTGCTGCAGGTTACATGTATTATTGGGCCGACAGCAGCCTCTGCTGGACAAATTGCGCTAATGCATTCTGCAATGCATAAATTGACTCAATTGCCTCATGACAGGTGTACACAAAAACTACAGTTGTCTGAAATATAACAGAAGATAAGCTGTCACCTGATGATTTGGACAAATGAAACTCACATTTTTCAGAAAAGTAATTAAATGAGCAGTTGGCGTAACACTGAGTCGACTAAAGCCCAATTAACTTCACTTTAACATTCAGTGTTGGAAGAATACTCAGATCTTCAAGTAAAATACTATGGTCTTAAAATACTCTTTTATCAGCTAAATGTACTTCAATTATAAACAGTGAAAATATTCGTCAAGCAGAATGGATATTTTCGACGTATTATAAGATTATTATGGTTATTATATTATCCTGTTTTATACATGTAAGAGCATTTTAGTATTGCAGTTTGTCAATGTGGAGATAATGTTGAAATTGTATAGATTAGTAGTAGTACAGTTCTGCAATTTACAATATCAGTTTATCATGTGTTTTATATGTACAAAGTAATAGTGAGTGAGTGGTAAAATACATGTAGTCAAAAGTTCACCTCTGAAAATGTAATCACAAAACAGCCATGTAGCTAATGTAAGCTAAAAAGCTAAACAAATAAAGTAAGCTAACAAGCTAAACACAAGACCATACATTTTACTTACGAAAAATATACCAAGTAAGTAGCCACATAAACTGCAAAAAGTTACTTCTGAAGAGATTTTAATATCCCTTTTAGAAAACCAGTTGGCAAACTGCTAAATAATGTACCTGTCAGTTAGCAGCTTTAATGCTGGTTTGATGAACAACCGTTAATTACCGTTAACCAAATATTTTTCAATGTTAACCTTCACACAGAGTAAAGCCCCACAATAATTGGTTTTCAAGTAACATTGTTGTCTATTCTTTAAATATAGTCATGCTTTAATAAATTGTACATTTAACAGATTTATTTATATATTTCTCTGTTTTTATAACGTGTTTTCTTACCAACGAATAACCGCGGATGCAATCGGAACCTTCCTTTCTAGCAGTGTGTTTCCACCCGGTGTTTTTAGTCGACAGTACCAGAGACGGACCAACTGTGGAAACAAATCCGGCTGTCAGGAATCTTTTAACGATATCGGATTAAAAGAAGAAATCCTCGCTGAAAAACTTCACAAATATCCTGAAGACAGACTCTCTCCTTCTTCTTATTAACGGTCCTCATACTTCTCAACACACCAAGTGGTCTCTGACGCTCTTGTAAAACAGTAACACAAAAAAACAACAACAACAACAATGGCTTCTGGTTCGTCCTCCCCGGACACCGCCACGGGCTCCGGTACCGACCCGGCCCGGCCCGACACCGGAGAGCCTCTCGGGGGGCAGGGTCGGACTCGGACTCGGACCTGGGGCTGGATCAGTTTGACTGCAGCGGGGGGGAGGACCGGCTGGAGGGGGACGACCTGCAGCGGGAGTTCGAGTCCGCGGCAGACCGGGTCCGGGACCTCGTGCAGAGCGCCGCGAGGGACCAGCTGCTCTACCTGTACGCCGGTACAAGCAGGTGAGGGACGGATTAGAGGGGGACACATACAACCCCTCAAATACTGGCACCTTGTGGGTTTACATAAGAACCGTACACATTTGAAAGAACATCCATAACATTAATCTGTTCGCTACATATCAATATTCCAATTACTTGTATATAGACTCTTCTTGCACTATTTCTATTCTATTTTATTTGTATTTACTTGCACTATTTTATCTGTGTTATTGTGTTGCACTGTTGGAAGAGCCTGTGACCTCAGATTTTCATTGATATATCTACATCGTAGCTATGTACACATGACAATAAAAGCCTCGCATTACATTACATGTAATTTGTTAGTTGCCAAAGCGACTTACAATACATTCAGTACTGTGGACAATCCCCACAGGAGCAATTTGGGGTGAAGTGTCTCAGGGACACAACGACATGCTGACTGCAGTGCGACTCAAACTTGCTACCCCCCTGATTCGATTGAGATGTCACAATCAATTCTGAAGAGCTCTACCCCAGACTCATGTATTGAACTAGTTCAGAGTGTAATAATCAACATTCTTCAATAGATAGACTAAACAGCTGAGGGACACTGAATCACATTTGTGGTCGCTTATGGCTCGGGGTCATCTACGCCCCGAGAAGGATGTGTTCCAGGTGTCCCACAACAATAACTATCTCTAACCGAGAGTTGCCCGGTCACAAACTGGTAACAACAACAACTTGCTCCTTAGGGGAGATACTGTAGCGGCTGCTCAAGGCTGGGCACCTGCGTCAGAGGGAGAAAGATGACATGCAGGGGAAATTATTCCCCAACAGGAGGACACATATAACTGCGCTGCTGTGCTCTCAGCGGTTGCCAAACCAATTCGGAAGATCTCTACCCCAGACCCATGTATTTAACTAGTTCTGAGAGAATAATCAACATTGTGTATAACAAGATAACGCACTATAACCTCTGTCAGCTGACGCCAACAGGCAGGGACAGGGAGACAGAACACTGAGAGCACAGTATTCCTACACTCTGGTACTTCTATGTACAAGATATTCTACTTTTACTCAAGTACAAGATCTGAGTACTTCTACTTTTACTCAAGTACAAGATCTGAGTGCTTCTACTTTTACTCAAGTACCAGATCTGAGTACTTCTACTTTTACTCAAGTACAAGATCTGAGTGCTTCTACTTTTACTCAAGTACAAGATCTAAGTACTTCTACTTTTACTCAAGTACATGATCTGAGTACTTCTACTTTTACTCAAGTACAAGATCTGAGTACTCACAGTTTTTTGGAAGATAAGGATGCCTCTGTCTGCAGGATGTTGACGTCTGATGGTATTTGAATAAAGATGGATAATTCAGACTTGTTTTTCTTTTCAGGCCAAAGTGGGAAAGTGCAATACACAGAAACCTGGCTTCTTTGACTTTGAAGGACAGAGAAAATGGTATGTGGCCTAAATGTGAGTGAGTGTGAGTGTGGGGTGAGAGTGTGAAAGAGTGTGAGAGAGTGAGTGTGAATGTGTGAGAGTGAGTGAGAGTGTGAAAGTGAGTGAGTGAGAGTGTGAAAGTGTGAGAGTGAGTGAGAGTGTGAATGTGTGTGAGTGAGAGTGAGAGTGTGAATGTGTGTGAGAGTGAGTGTGTGTGAGTGAGTGAGAGTGTGAAAGTGTGAGAGTGAGTGAGTGTGAATGTGTGTGAGAGTGAGTGAGAGTGTGAAAGTGAGTGTGTGAAAGTGTGAGAGTGAGTGAGTGTGAATGTGTGTGTGAGTGAGTGTGAGAGTGAGTGAGTGTGAATGTGTGTGAGAGTGAGTGTGAATGTGTGTGAGAGTGAGTGAGTGTGAATATGTGTGAGAGTGAGTGAGTGAATGTGTGTGAGAGTGAGTGAGTGTGAATATGTGTGAGAGTGAGTGAGTGAATGTGTGTGAGAGTGAGTGAGTGAATGTGTGTGAGAGTGAGTGAGTGTGATGTGTGTGAGAGTGAGTGAGTGTGAATGTGTGTGAGAGTGAGTGTGAGAGTGTGTGAGAGTGAGTGAGTGTGAATGTGTGTGAGAGTGAGTGAGTGTGTGAGTGTGAATGTGTGTGAGAGTGAGTGAGTGAATGTGTGTGTGAGTGAGAGTGAGTGAGTGTGAATGTGTGTGAGAGTGAGTGTGAATGTGTGTGAGAGTGAGTGAGTGTGAATATGTGTGAGAGTGAGTGAGTGAATGTGTGTGAGAGTGAGTGAGTGTGTGTGAATATGTGTGAGAGTGAGTGAGTGAATGTGTGTGAGAGTGAGTGAGTGAATGTGTGTGAGAGTGAGTGAGTGTGAATGTGTGTGAGAGTGAGTGAGTGTGAATGTGTGTGAGAGTGAGTGTGAGAGTGTGTGAGAGTGTGTGAGAGTGAGTGAGTGTGTGAGTGTGAATGTGTGGAGAGTGAGTGAGTGAATGTGTGTGAGAGTGAGTGAGTGTGAATGTGTGTGAGAGTGAGTGAGTGTGAATATGTGTGAGAGTGAGTGAGTGAATGTGTGTGAGAGTGAGTGAGTGTGAATGTGTATGTGTGTGAGAGTGAGTGAGTGTGAATGTGTGTGAGAGTGAGTGAGTGAATGTGTGTGAGAGTGAGTGAGTGTGAATGTGTGTGAGAGTGAGTGAGTGTGTGAGTGTGTGAGAGTGAGTGAGTGAGAGTGAGTGAGTGTGAATGTGTGTGAGAGTGAGTGAGTGTGTGAGTGTGTGAGAGTGAGTGAGTGAGAGTGAGTGAGTGTGAATGTGTGTGAGAGTGAGTGAGTGTGAATGTGTGTGAGAGTGAGTCAGTGTGAATGTGAGAGTGAGTGAGTGTGAATGTGTGTGAGAGTGAGTGAGTGTGAATGTGTGTGAGAGTGAGTGAGTGTGAATGTGTGTGAGAGTGAGTGAGTGTGAATGTGTGTGAGAGTGAGTGAGTGTGAGAGTGTGTGAGAGTGAGTGAAAGTGTGAGAGTGAGTGAGAGTGTGAAAGTGTGTGTGTGTGTGTGAAAGAGTGTGAAAGTGAAAGAGAGTGTGAAAGTGTGTGAGTGAGAGTGAATGTTTATACTCCAGGTTTATGATTAAAGTGACCCAATGATCTGATTACAGGCAGGCCTGGAAGCAGCTGGGAGACATGGAGGCGGATCAGGCGATGCAGGAGTACATTTCCTGCGTCAACGAGTTGGACCCTGAAGGCAGCACGAAGGTAATGAGACCATCTCTGAGTGAAAGCTGATCCCAACATCTGTCTATTACAAAACCACTGGGTATACTATACTGGAGTATACAGTGCTATACACAGTGTGAACCAGTGATGGAGGAAGTGTTCAGATCTTCTTTCTTAAGTAAAAATAACAAAAGTCAAAGTCAACTTTATTGTCAATGTTACTCAGTTTGTGTTTACAGACAGAGAGATCGAAATGACGTTTCCAATAATCCCGAATATAAAAGTATACAATATACAGATATGTATACAAATATGCAAAAAATATGTATATCCTATATACACAATCAACAATACTACGTTGTGAAAATACTCATCTTACTAAAAGTAAATGTACAAAAAAATGGTTTCAAAATAAATGTTAAGCACCGGAAGTAACAGAGCTTAGATTCATAAGTACATCTTTCTTTACTGGATATATATAGTTATGCATTAATGTGTTTTTTAACATTAATGTTATAGCTGACGGAGGTGGGGATGAGTAATTAAAGCTCCCAAATAAATGTAGTGGATAATATTCACTTACAATGTATAGTGGAGTACTAAAAGCATAGAATGGAAATACCTATACAAGTGAAAAGTACTTTAGAAATTGTACAATACTTAATTAAAATGTACTTTATTATGTTCCTCCACAGTGGTAAACTACCTGACGTCATATTTTCTTTGCACTGTTTATTTTGTCCAGTTCAAAGGTCGATTTCGTCCAATCAGATAGAAGCTCTTACAGTCAATTATACTTTGCATACTGGATAACAACATTTGGCTCAATGGCAAATAATAATAATGCAAATAATAATACACTTTATTTATATAGCCCCTTTCAAACTGAGTTACAAAGTGCTATCACAAAAGAAAGACCATACAAATGTAAACAAACACAGAGAATGCAATAAATATAAAACCAATTTCATAGAACACAGAGAGGAATGAAGCATAAGTCATATCAGATCAAAACAACTCTAAACAAGTGGTTTAAAAAAAAGTTTGCAGCCCTGATCTCCTCAGGCATTAAGCACTAAAAGTTGTATTTTAAATAGATTCTGAAATCAACAGATAGCCAGTGTGTGTGGAAGCCAGGATTGGTGCGATGTGGTCATATTTCCTAGTTTCATTTAAAATCCTCAGCCTAGCGAAGTTTGTCTGAGCTGGAGGCGGGGTAGAAGTCGTTTTATATAAAGTAAACCACACCCACTTTCATGTTTACTTAAAATAGCTTTCCAGGTGTTTTTAAATGACCATAAGCTTCTTCTCTACGGTCGCTGAAAACGATGTCATCTAATGTAGAGACATCCACTGTCCTCGCTGCCCTTGAACGTGCAGTGCTGTGCTCCTGCCAGCAGGGGGCGGTGTCTCAGTGTGAATCTGACAGTGGATTCTCATTCTGATCATGCAGCATGAAGAACACATGAGGTTATGTTGTCTTCCCCAATAGCTGACATTCTGCCACATGAATAATGCAAGGTGTGTGTGTGTGTGTGTGTGTGTGTGTGTGTGTGTGTGTGTGTGTGTGTGTGTGTGTGTGTGTGTGTTGTGTGTGTGTGTGTGTGTGTGTGTGTGTGTGTGTTTGTGTGTGTGTGTGGGTGTGTGTGTGTGTGTGTGTGGTGTGTGTGTGTGTGTGTGTGTGTGTGTGTGTGTGTGTGTGTGTGTGTGTGTGTGTGTGTGTGTGTGGTGTGTGTGTGGTGTGTGTGTGTGTGTGTGTGTGTGTGTGTGTGTGTGTGTGTTCGTGTGTGATCACCTGACTGTCAGGAGAGTTGTGTTGCCATGGATGAGAAGTCCTTCAGGGCAGCAGAGTATCAGGATCAGTTTGAACAACACATGTCTGCTTAGTAAAGAATATTTATTATTATGGGAACACGTCATATACAAATGCAGTTGTGGAATGTAACAAAGAACATTTACCAAACTACAATGTTGAGGTACTTAAACTTAACCTGAGTATTTACATTTTATCCTACTTTAAACTTCTACTACATCTTTCAGACAGATTCAGATTATCACCAAATTCAAACTATAAATCCACTATTAATTGACAATTAATTAAAGGTTAAAATACCCAGCAGCAGTACATAAAGTAATTACAATTAGCTCCACATTTAACAGCTGGGATGAACACATTCTTGAGTGAGGACTCTTTAAAGTAGAGACACTACATACTGATATACACCTGAACATCAGCAGGAGAGGACTCTTTAAAGTAGAGACACCACATACTGATATACACCTGAACATCAGCAGAGAGGACTCTTTAAAGTAGAGACACTACATACTGATATACACCTGAACATCAGCAGGAGAGGACTCTTTAAAGTAGAGACACTACATACTGATATACACCTGAACATCAGCAGGAGAGGACTCTTTAAAGTAGAGACACTACATACTGATATACACCTGAACATCAGCAGGAGAGGACTCTTTAAAGTAGAGACACTACATACTGATATACACCTGAACATCAGCAGGAGAGGACTCTTTAAAGTAGAGACACCACATACTGATATACACCTGAACATCAGCACGAGAGGACTCTTTAAAGTAGAGACACTACATACTGATATACACCTGAACATCAGCAGGAGAGGACTCTTTAAAGTAGAGACACTACATACTGATATACACCTGAACATCAGCAGGAGAGGACTCTTTAAAGTAGAGACACTACATACTGATATACACCTGAACATCAGCAGGAGAGGACTCTTTAAAGTAGAGACACTACATACTGATATACACCTGAACATCAGCAGGAGAGGACTCTTTAAAGTAGAGTCACTACATACTGATATACACCTGAACATCAGCAGGAGAGCACTCTTTAAAGTAGAGACACTACATACTGATATACACCTGAACATCAGCAGGAGAGGACTCTTTAAAGTAGAGACACTACATACTGATATACACCTGAACATCAGCAGGAGAGGACTCTTTAAAGTAGAGACACTACATACTGATATACACCTGAACATCAGCAGGAGAGGACTCTTTAAAGTAGAGACACTACATACTGATATACACCTGAACATCAGCAGGAGAGGACTCTTTATGTGTATCACCTAAATGTGACCTGTCACATCCCTCGTATCTTCTACTGTACTCATCTCCTATTCTCTGCTCGACCCCCCCTCCCCTCTTCACTGTACGCTTTGTTCTCCAACTCTAACCTACCTGCTCTTCCTCTGATCATCCTGCCCCCTCCCTTTTGTCTGCTTTAACCCTTTCACTCTTTATTACCCCCTCCTTCACCCTTTCTCTGCTCTCCTTTCATATTTAATAGCGTCACTGTCACTGACTCGGCCTCGCGGCTGCACAAAGCCCGCCTCGAGACTCCCCTCCTGAAGAGAAGCTGATTGTATTAGTGCTAACAAAGCGCCAGGGGCTATTCTTTGGGAAGCACGGGGAAATAGTGCAGGTAGGAGTGCATCGAGGGAGAATAATAGCCCGAATCTGACCTCTGTTCCGGCCTGGATTGTTGAGCAGACACTGGCTTTATATCACATTATTCTGCAGAGGAGCAGGGCCAGTGCATCAGCGAATATTCTGACTTCCTCAAGTGAATTAGGTCGTCCCCAAAAGCGCTGTTTTGCTTCGCTTGTCATCTTCTCCCCACTCTCTCTGTTTCCTGAAATCAGATTTGTGCGGGTTCCTTTGTGAGTGGAGGTTGGTGAGCGAACAAAAGGCTGGGTAATAAAGTTTTGGCCGGACTGAATGTAAAACACAAGATTAACAAGAGCCACAAATGAAGGCTTCATGTTTATATCGGCCTGTGTGCATAATGTCGGACGTTTATTAGCTATGAGGTCATGTCTTAAAGCCCTGGAGGCTTGTTTAAAAAGAAATACACAATTTAACTTAATTTGCAACGTGCACAGGGTCGGGGGTTACAATTACTAAAAAATGCGACCTATTCTGAGTATCACAATATAAAGTAACCTGATTACTTTCTGTTACTTTTGGATTACCTCAACATCAAACGCAATGCAAATAATAAACACAAGAGAAAATGAATATCAATAATATGTTTTTTTAGTGAAGTAACACATGTAAGACAACAGAACATTGTGACCTTAGAAAAGTAGAAACCAAGATATTTAGGGATCAGAAATGATTTTATTGATTGCAGATTCAGTCTGTACACAAACACTGAAACTCATGAGCACAGACTAGAGTTTAAAGAAGCAGGAATGAAATCTGAGCTGACAGGAAATGCTCCGTTTTAGTTTAACACACACAGTTAAGCTCACACACACTATTTCACTATTTCACTTTTTCACTTTTTGTATTTACTTTCTGTTTTATTGTGTTGCTCTGTTGGAGGAGCCTGTGACCTCAGATGTTCATGTTCCTAACTAAACTAGTTATGTACGTATGGCCAATAAAAGCCTTGAACCTTGAACACACTACTTTATGAACATGTAGGTTCACCTGCTGAATTAAAAACAGAACAATGACGCAAAGAAAGAGAAAACCATAAAGCAGATTCAGGCAGAAGGCGTATCTTTTTATAAAGCAACCTTTTTACGATGTAAAGACCAATAATTAGTTGCTAATGTACACACACTTTCTGGTACAAAATAAATGATATGATTTTGTACCAGAAATGTTACTTTTGAAAAGTGAGTTAATATGAGTTATGAATGAGTTATGGGTCGAAATTTGGGAAAAATCTCATTTTTAGAAAAAATGTAATATTATTTAGAAAAAAATTGAGAACTTTGAGAAAAAAATTGAGAATTTTGAGAAAAATGAGAATTTAAAGAAAAATTGAGAATTTTGAGAAATAATTGAGAATTTTGAGAAAAAAATGAGAATTTTGAGAGAAAAAATGAGAATTTTGAGAAAAAATTGAGAATTTTGAGAAAAAATTGAGAATTTTGAGAAAAAATAGAGAATTTTGAGAAAAAATAGAGAATTTTGAGAAAAAATAGAGAATTTTGAGAATTTCTTTCTAGATTTTTTTGAAAAAATGGATTCTGGGAAATTTTAAAAGAAGATAATTAGGGCCACGCGGTCAGTACTTTTCTCCGTATGTGGCAAAATTAGAGCTAAACTAGATTAGGTTGTGTGTTTCACACTCGCTCTCAGAAGACGTTTGTAAACCATGAACAGTGCTGGGAATGAACTTTGTACTGTGGTTGTTGGATACCTAAATCTAACAGCGTCTGATTAGATCACTTTTTCTTTGTTTGGGCTGCTACTTGCCTATTTCACTCACATTTGGCTGCTTTTTGTGGCTGGCTTTCAAACCTGTAAGTGACCAACATCTGTTCTTGAAAATGTTGTGTTTGAGGCGGATATAATATATAGTGCTAATGTGTGACTGTGTTTTAATTTGACAGAAAGGACGAGGAGCAAAGAGAAGAACAGGCTTCGGAGGAGCAACAGTCAGCTCTCTATACCAGGAGGAGATGATCAGGTACACACACACACACACACACACACACACATACACACACACACTCACACTCACACTCACACTCACACTCACACTCACACTCACACTCACACTCACACTCACACTCACACTCACACTCACACTCGCACACACACTCACACTCACACTCACACTCACACACACACACACTCACACTCACACACACACACGCACACACACTCACACTCACACTCACACTCACACTCACACTCACACTCACACTCACACACACACACGCACACACACTCACACTCACACTCACACTCACACACACACACACTCACACTCACACTCACACACACACACACTCACACTCACACTCACACACACACACGCACACACACTCACACGCACACACACACACACTCACACTCACACTCACACACACACACGCACACACACTCACACACACACACACACAAACACACGCTCTTTGTTTAAAGGGCCCTCTTTTTCTGATGTTCAGGTGTATATCAGTTAGGGATGGGAATTTGAAGGCAAATGTATATTCGAATATTCGACCCCCCAAAAAACGGTTAACCGATTAACCGAAATGTACATATTCTATAAAAAATAAAATAAAATGTGGGAAACATTTTTACAAAAAGAAAAAAAAAGAGATTTCATTTTGAAAAATAAATAAATACATGTTCAAATAAGTATAGAAACCAAGTCGAGTTTGTCAAATGTATTGAACTGGTGATCACAGTTTGAACAGTTGACAGCTATAGGCCTACAGCTTTCATGCTTAAAACATAACTTGGTTTTCTGATGGATTTGGACATAAACGCGAGTGAAGTCTAACCTGACGAGAGAGAGAGAGAGAGAGACCAGCACCTGCAGCTCTGCCCGCTGTGAGGGACGGTGAGTGGAGCAAAACACACCTTTAGACCTAACACACTTAGCTATGGCACTGTCGTATACATTGAATTATTCCATTTGATAATATGTAATCAACTCAGGCACCCCTCCCAACAAAAAAAATATTCATAACTCATATTCTCATATTCGAATACCTGAATAATTTCGAATATTCGATTAATCGTTCCCATCCCTAATATCAGTATGTAGTGTCTCTACTTTAAAGAGTCCTCTCCTGCTGATGTTCAGGTGTATATCAGTATGTAGTGTCTCTACTTTAAAGAGTCCTCTCCTGCTGATGTTCAGGTGTATATCAGTATGTAGTGTCTCTACTTTAAAGAGTCCTCTCCTGCTGATGTTCAGGTGTATATCAGTATGTAGTGTCTCTACTTTAAAGAGTCCTCTCCTGCTGATGTTCAGGTGTATATCAGTATGTAGTGTCTCTACTTTAAAGAGTCCTCTCCTGCTGATGTTCAGGTGTATATCAGTATGTAGTGTCTCTACTTTAAAGAGTCCTCTCCTGCTGATGTTCAGGTGTATATCAGTATGTAGTGTCTCTACATGTCTCCATGCTTTAATGTTCAAAAAGCTCTTTACTTGTCTCATACTACCTGTGCTGCAGCACCTCTTTCCACCCTCTGTCTGAAACCAGAGCCCAGTCTGGCCGATAGCAGTGTGAGAAACTTCCTCTGGAGGAACAGGGACCCAAAAGACACAATAGGGCTTCTTAAACTCTGTGTTCTTAGGTCGTGTCTCCAGAGTCCAAATCCTCTAAATGCAGTGGATCAGACTCTTCTTCTCCGTCCAGCAGCTGAGGTCACCTGGATCTCACTCTGGCTTTGTTAACCTCCCGTCTCGCTGTATCAGATTCCATTCAACAGACCGTAACTGCAGTCAGAGCCCGGAGACGTCATACACTCCTGATTTATGTTAATGAAATATATCCTCCATTTACTCGGCCTGGCAGACTTACTCAAGCTTAAAAAAAAGCCCATCTTCATTTCAATGGAGAAAGAGCTCTTTTGGAGATGAAAATGAGATGTGTGAATCCTGCAGGTTTTCCTCCTAAATGGCTGATTAGTATGCGAAGCTCTGAGGGGGGAGGGGGGGGGGCGGCCAGAGTCTCCCTTTTTTAATTACTTTTTTGGGGGGAGTAGGGGGTGAAAGTACAGCAGAGGGAGGCAGGTACAGCAGGTTTCCCAGAACGATGTTTCTCCCCTTGGTGATTTTCCAGCAGCAGCGACTCCCCGAGGGGGAAACCAGCAGAGAGGAAGTCATTAACATCACACACAACACACACACACACACACACACACACACACACACACACACACACAGCACACACACACACACACACACACACACACACACACTAACATACACTTGCCACTATACATCGACACGATTGCATCCGAATCCATGCAGAACCTTCCGGAACTGTCACACTCACTGCTCTGCTGCATTTCAATTTCCTCTCACACACACTCCATATTAAACAGCTAAGCACCTGTTAACCAGGCACACAGTTAATTGCATTACTCATCTCAATGTCTTGTGTGTATATATGTGTGTGTGTGTGTGTGTGTGTGTGTGTGTGTGTGTGTGTGATTCGTATCGACAGAAGCAGGATTGATCAGCGATATCTCGCGGCTGCTGAGCTGATCAGTGTGTGATTGAAGAGGCTTTGAACGCCACATTTATAATTCTCTCAGCCACCTTGAAAAAGCGCTCTGATAAACACAGAGGAGGCTTTCAATCAATCAATTACATTTGATTTATATAGCCAAATATCACAGATTACACATTTGTCTCTGGGCTTTGCAGTGTGTACTGTACAGACACCCTCTGTCCTTAGACCCTCGAGGGAAAACTCCCAAAGAAACCCCACAGTTTAAGGGGAACATGTAAAAAACTTCAAGGAGAGTAAAAAAGGATAAACAGACGATGTGTGTATGACTAAAACACATGATAAAAGTACGTCATAGACAATTTAAATGCCAAAAAATATTATGTAAGGGTATGTTTGAAAACGATAAATCCAAGAAAGTGTCAAATATCCTGGGTGCCGCCAAAAAGTAATGAAGTGGGCGTCAGGCAGGACCACGACTCCTGATGCAGACTTCAAACTGTCAACCTGCAGGAGGAGACACAGAAACTCAGATGCTGAGTTATTAAGATGCATTTATGGGACAGAGATCTACAGAAGGAGAAAGAGAAGTAAAAAAGAGGGGAAAAGATGAAGGTCCCCTGGAAGTCTTCAGTTTATAGCAGCAGACCATTTACATGCACTAAAACCTATATACCACACTACAGGAGAGGGAACACCCCAGAAAGCAGGATAGGGCCTCTTTAAGACTAGCAGGTTAATTAATGGCTGGTTCAAGCTTACCTTGAACCAGCCATTCATTAACCTGCTATAATATATAATTAAAATAATGCTTAAATATAAGCTTTATGAAAAATAAAAGGCTTTGTTGTTTGAATATTTTGAACGAATCTGATGCTTTTTTACGTTTTCCTAATAGTGGTTTGGTACAGCTGTGAACACTTATCCATAGGTCCTATAGTGTGTGTGTGTGTGTGTGTGTGTGTGTGTGTGTGTGTGTGTGTGTGTGTGTGTGTGTGTGTGTGTGTGTGTGTGTGTGTGTGTGTGTGTGTGTGTGTGTGTGTGTGTGTGTGTGTGTGTGTGTGTGTGTGTGTGTGTGTGTGTGTGTGTGTGTGTGTGTGTGTGTGTGTGTGTGTGTGTGTGGTGTGTGTGTGTTGGTGTGTGTGTGTGTGTGTGTGTGTGTGGTGTGTTGTGTGTGTGTGTGTGTGTGTGTGTGTGTGTGTGTGTGTGATGGATGGTGTGTCCGTGGTGTTGATCAGTGCAGCTCAGGTCAGGTAGATGAGTGTTTTCTCACCACTGTGGCCAGTTTAGCCTGATGGATGAAGGACATATCTGCCAGTACACCACACTGGACACACACATGTTGTGAGCGCAACACGCACACACACGACCACTTGGTACCCCGCTTGTGGTGATGACAGAGTAGCCTGTGACCTTCCCAGCATGCATTGCAGCACTGTTGATGTCATGTCGTTTACAGGACTCACATTAATCATTGGTTTGTTTACCCTGTGTTTCTCTTGGACCAAAAGGTGTGTGTGTGTGTTCACATTTGTAATTCAACATGTATATTTTCTACTTTTTAATGCTATTTTATTTCTATTGACATTTTGGAATATTTATTTCTAGTCTTTAAATGTGTTTGTGTCTTTTTATGCTGCTGCAATGCAAACATTTCCCAAAGATCAATAAAGTACTTCTTATCTTATCTTAAGATATTTACATGGATGTCTGTATCTACCCTAAACTAGCCAATAAACACAGGAGAAAGGAGTAGATGTGTGTGAGGATGTGTCGGCCAATGACTGATGAGCTGGCCTATTGATTAGTTGCCGCGGAGACGGATGGCGGCCACACATCAGGGACACTCGGGGTCACCGTGGCGATCAGACGAGGAAGTGGGTGTGGCTCGGACTCATGAATAAACATGGCGGCGGCGCTGGTAATCAGGAGTATGTAAATGAATGTGCTCATACATAACCGGGCCGGGATAAAAAGTGTAATGAGTTTTCATAATTCATCTCAGGACGGGGGAGAGGGGGGAGGGAGGTGAAGCGTGGAGATGAAAAGCTGAAGAAAGGGAAGTACAGAGGTTCATTACAGAACAAACGGCAGACTCAACTTTGTTTGTGAATCCTCAGAGTAAACAGGAAAGTGTCCACATGGTGTGTGTCATCAATAAAACACTCAGCGCTGTTATTGTTTCTATAACAACGGGATTGTAACAACATATGAGCCGCTGTACGACAAACTAGCATGGATTTGATCATCTGTGGGTGCGCTACTATACATTCCTTTTTACCTTTTCTCACCCTTTTTATGTCACTGCTCAGTATGACAGGCTTACAGTTGGGAAAACACTGAATGTCCTCTTCCAATATCAGAGTAACATGCTAACAAAGGTACCCAACTGTAGCTGTGAACATGACAGGATGTCTGATTACCTAGAAGAGCATCAGGACTGTTTGAGGCATATGATAGCTATGTGATGAACATGATGATTCAGCCTCTATGGAGATAGACATATGACAAGCATGCTCATTTCTGACGTGGAGCTAATCTGAAGTAAACATTGAATACTGCTTTCTATTCCTCCATCTTGTGACTGTGTAACTCCCTCTCTTGTATATCAGCATGTGAAGGACACTGTTCAGGAACTAGTTGATGCTCTGTATGTGATGATTACTTTTTTGAGATAATTTGGAGATTTTGAGAAAAAATACGTCATTTTGAGATTTTGAGAAAAAATACATAATTGGATTTGAGAAAAATACATAATTTTGAGAAAAATACATAATTTTGAGATTTTGAGAAAAAATACGGAATTTTGAGATTTTGAGAAAAAATACATCATTTTGAGATTTTGAGAAAAAATACATCATTTTGAGATTTTGAGAAAAAATACATCATTTTGAGATTTGAGAAAAAATACATCATTTTGAGATTTTGAGAAAAAATCTGGATTTTGAGATTTTGAGAAAAAGTCAGAATTTTGAGAAATAGTCAAAACACCAACATTTGAGAAAAAACTCAGTATTTTGAACATGACCGGATGTATAATTACTTAGAAGAACCGGTATTCCTCCATCTTGTGACTGTGTAACTCCCTCTCTTGGATATCAGCATGTGAAGGACACTGTTCAGGAACTAGTTGATGCTCTGTATGTGATGACTACTTCCATTCTGGAGAGGATCACAGATACATGGATCCTGAGATTGAAGCTCAAGCCGGGGACCAGGAGAGTCTTTCTAACAAGGGAGAGACGATACAAGTCACAGACTTCAATAGTGTCGTCTGACCAACATGGCCAAAAAACAAGCTTTTCTTCTAAGTTCTACCTTGACGTCACTGGCGTTTTTCTGAAACATTTTCCACTCGAAGCGCTCAGAAGAAAAGACGCTGGGCGCTACGTTGATGCCGTCACCCAGAAAACTGGGAGTGTGTATATGGGTCGGTTTGGAATTGGGCCTATGACAGTGTTAAGGTCACATGCTCATCACACAGCGAAGCATCATCATGAGTGTTACAGCTGGAGACAGGAAGTGGGGGTTTGGCCTTGGGGATGGTGTGTGCGTGTGCGTCTGCGTGTGTATGTGTGTGTGTGGGGCTGGTACGCAGGTTCCTGTCAGACAATAGAGCTCCAAATTCAATTAATGTGAATGGCCGGCGTCGGGTGAGAGGGAGGGGAAGGCGTAAAGCTCTAAATGAGATTTCACCCCTTCTCTCCCCTTCACCCAACACTGTCCTGTCCCCAATGCCAGGAGGTGATTAGAGACACAGATATAATCAGGTGTGTGTGTGTGTTCCCCAGAGATATGGCGCGTGCTGCTCGTGTGTGAGACAGACAGTCGGTGTGTGTGTGTGTGTGTGACGATATGATCTAGTATGCGTTTGCTCTCGTGGGTCCTCCTCACACACTTCACACATGAAACTCCTGATCTGACTCAAAAGGCAGTTAAAGGGGCGTTTTATCCAAATGATCGACTACACATGCTGCTACCTCTTTTCTTCTTTGGGACTTGTTCTCGAGTGGAAATTAGTTTCAGTGTAAACTTTTCACAGAGATGTTTTTTATAGATTTGGGTTTTGAAGGATGTGAACAATGTTGTGTCTTCAGAGTCCGAAGGGGCGGCTCTGACTGACCTGCGTCTTAGGTCTCAGACCTTACCTAACCTTCCTGTGCTAATGTACTGTAATGCTTTCTGCAGCCGGTGTTTTTACCATGGTCTCAAACTTTCCAGGGAATTCAACCCTTTGTTTCTGTTTCTGTTTCTGTGTCTCTCTTTCAGGGAAGAGGATAAAAACATCTTCGACTACTGCAGAGAAAACAACATCGAGCACATCAGCGAGGCCATCGCCTCCCAGAGAGTGGAAGTCAACAATAAAGACGAAGAGGTAACACAACCAGAAATGTGTCACAACAACCAGAAATGTGTCAACAACTTCCTATTGGATGGTTTAATACCTTCCTATTGGAGGGTTTGATACCTTCCTATTGGAGGGTTTGATAACTTCCTATTGGAGGGTTTGATAATTTATATTGGAGGGTTTGATAACTCCTATTGGAGGGTTTGATAATTTATTGGAGGGTTTGATACCTTCCTGTTGGAGGGTTTGATAATTTATATCGGAGGGTTTGATACCTTCTGTTGGAGGGTTCGATCATTTATATTGGAGGGTTTGATAACTTCCTATTGGAGGGTTTGATACCTTCCTATTGGAGGGTTTGATCATTTATATTGGAGGGTTTGATACCTTCCTGTTGGAGGGTTTGATCATTTATATTGGAGGGTTTGATCATTTATATTGGAGGGTTTGATACCTTCCTGTTGGAGGGTTTGATCATTTATATTGGAGGGTTTGATCATTTATATTGGAGGGTTTGATACCTTCTTATTGGAGGGTTTGATCATTTATATTGGAGGGTTTGATCATTTATATTGAAGGGTTTGATAACTTCCTATTGGAGGGTTTGATCATTTATATTGGAGGGTTTGATCATTTATATTGAAGGGTTTGATGCCTTCCTATTGGAGGGTTTGATCATTTATATTGAGGGTTTGATAACTTCCTATTGGAGGGTTTGATACCTTCCTATTGGAGGGTTTGATCATTTATATTGGAGGGTTTGATAACTTCCTATTGGAGGGTTTGATAACTTCCTGTTGGAGGGTTTGATAACTTCTGGTTTTAGGGTTTGATAACTTCCTATTGGAGGGTATAATAGCTTCCTATTGGAGGGTTTGATCATTTATTTGGAGGGTTTGATACCTTCCTGTTGGAGGGTTTGATCATTTATATTGGAGGGTTTGATCATTTATTTGAAGGGTTTGATAACTTCCTATTGGAGGGTTTGATCATTTATATTGGAGGGTTTGATAACTTCCTATTGGAGGGTTTGATAACTTCCTGTTGGAGGGTTTGATAACTTCTGGTTTTAGGGTTTGATAACTTCCTATTGGAGGGTATAATAGCTTCCTATTGGAGGGTTTAATACCTTCCTATTGGAGGGTTTGATAACCTCCTATTGGAGGGTTTGATAACTTCCTATTGGAGGGTTTGATAACTTCCTATTGGAGGGTTTGATAACTTCCTATTCCTATTGGAGGGTATAATAGCTTCCTATTGGAGGTATAATAGCTTCCTATGGAGGGTTTAATACCCCAGCACCAGCCTCAGTGTTACTGTTATGGCTCTGACCCGGTGCAGGGGCAGTTTGAAATGATCCGTGCAGTATGATGGAAACTCACAGAGGTCACTGGGGGACGGTTCATGCAATGGTTACATAATGGTTTGATGTGAAACCACCAACACATGGAGCCTCTCCTCAGGCGGAGGGGAGTAAATTGTGTGAACAGCCATAACCCTCGTGAGGTGTTTTCTGGATTGACCCCTGAATCCATTCATCTGTTCCCCGATTCATTATCGTCCGGGCCAAATGGTCCCGGCCTCCCTTTGATGAGCGAGCAGCCAGAGGCCAGATGGTGGAGCGTCTCTGCAGAGAGAGCTTTGTCTCTGAGGCCATTGTTGTTGTTGCCCCTGCAGCGAGGCGCGCTCAGCAGCAGAGGGCAGTGGTGAAGTTTGACTTTGACAAGAAGAGAGAGAGGAGCTCACTGTTTGGGTGTGAGGCCAGATTTAAACCAATCACTCAATGTATTTATAGAGCATGTTTCATACACAAAAGGTAACAAAAAGTGCAAAGAAAAACTAACCCCTTTCTAGAGCTGCACAATAAATAGAAACGGTATCGTACTCTAATGCAATATTCAAATTGCAGGAAGAACATTATTTGTTAAACGCTACATATGTGGTAAAACAGGATGTTGAAGTGGAGCTGCGAAGATATCTTGGTTTACAGATTGGTGTTCTGTCAAAATCATATATGAGAATAGAAATCGTCTTCATTGATGGAAATCGTAATATTGCCTAATATATTATTTTCCTGGTTTTTTAGATGCTGCTTTACGGTAAAGTGTGATGTAACTTTATGAACTTAAAGGTGGGGTAGGTAATTCACTTCAGAAACACTTTGTTATATTCCATGGAATGCTCTTAACATCCCGATAGCAATGAATATATTAAATGCTTTGACAATAAATACATTAAAAAAATGTCATCTGTGGAAGCTGTAGTACTGTAAAAAGCACGACCAATCATCTGAGCCGGCCTGGCTAAAATAACTGGATGGCCTACCTGCCTGTCAGCCTTCCATCTGTGCACAAACTTATCTCGTGCCCTCATTGGTCATGTGCGCGTTCGTGTGTGTTGGAGGAGGGGCTCTGTAAGGAAGTCTGAAGGAAGGGGCAGATTTATTTCGGTTGCGTACTTTCAAATTTTAGCGCACTCGAGCTGGTTTCTCCATTCTTACCTACCCTACCTTTAAGAGACGTGTAACTTTTTTATTATTGTATAGTCAATTAATCCACATGACTCATAGCTATCTATCAAAACCGTACATATTGAGGTATTTGTTAAAGAATATCCTGATATAAGATGTTCTTAATATCGCCTGGCCTTTAAATCCAGGAACCATAAAAGGAGTTCAATTCAAGAGTTTCATTAAGATATCTTAGAATATACAGAAGAACACGATCATAACTGGAAATGTCCCTCAGAAAAAATATCACATTATGCTTTCCTTAAATGTAATTCCTGTACATGTGTGACGAGTTTTATAAAAAAAGGACAACGTTTCTTATTCAAGTCATCAAATTGTTAAGACGGTCTGACAAGATTTTATTATGTGGATATAAATGAAATATTTGTTCTGCTTGCCAAAAGAGAGGACAGGTGTTGACCTCAAATAAAACCTGTTAATGAACATTTCTAAATTTAGATCAATGTCAGTCATAGTTTTACGTTGCTGTCGCTCACTCTGGAAAACAGTCGTCTTCTGGATCTTAAGTTAACAAAGAAACAAGCTGAGATACTACAAGCTAAATGCTAACACGTGCCTCTCACTGCTGTAGTTCCTTTATAGCCCAACATTAGCCACCTTTAGCTTAGCGGTGGTGACGTGAAGTCATGTGACCGTGCTGTAGTTCCTTTATAGCCCAACATTAGCCACCTTTAGCTTAGCGGTGGTGACGTGAAGTCATGTGACCGTGCTGTAGTTCCTTTATAGCCCAACATTAGCCTCCTTTAGCTTAGCGGTGGTGACGTGAGTCATGTGACCGTGCTGTAGTTCCTTTATAGCCCAACATTAGCCTCCTTTAGCTTAGCGGTGGTGACGTGAAGTCATGTGACCGTGCTGTGCTGTAGTTCCTTTATAGCCCAACATTAGCCTCCTTTAGCTTAGCGGTGGTGACGTGAAGTCATGTGACCGTGCTGTAGTTCCTTTATAGCCCAACATTAGCCCTTTAGCTTAGCGGTGGTGACGTGAAGTCATGTGACCGTGCTGTAGTTCCTTTATAGCCCAACATTAGCCTCCTTTAGCTTAGCGGTGGTGACGTGAAGTCATGTGACCGTGCTGTAGTTCCTTTATAGCCCAACATTAGCCACTTTAGCTTAGCGGTGGTGACGTGAAGTCATGTGACCGTGCTGTAGTTCCTTTATAGCCCAACATTAGCCCTTAGCTTAGCGGTGGTGACGTGAAGTCATGTGACCGTGCTGTAGTTCCTTTATAGCCCAACATTAGCCGCCTTTAGCTTAGCGGTGGTGACGTGAAGTCATGTGACCGTGCTGTAGTTCCTTTATAGCCCAACATTAGCCGCCTTTAGCTTAGCGGTGGTTGACGTGAAGTCATGTGACCGTGCTGTAGTTCCTTTATAGCCCAACATTAGCCGCCTTTAGCTTAGCGGTGGTGACGTGAAGTCATGTGACCGTGCTGTAGTTCCTTTATAGCCCAACATTAGCCGCCTTTAGCTTAGCGGTGGTGACGTGAAGTCATGTGACCGTGCTGTAGTTCCTTTATAGCCCAACATTAGCCTCCTTTAGCTTAGCGGTGGTGACGTGAAGTCATGTGACCGTGCTGTAGTTCCTTTATAGCCCAACATTAGCCTCCTTTAGCTTAGCGGTGGTGACGTGAAGTCATGTGACCGTGCTGTAGTTCCTTTATAGCCCAACATTAGCCACCTTTAGCTTAGCGGTGGTGACGTGAAGTCATGTGACCGTGCTGTAGTTCCTTTATAGCCCAACATTAGCTTTCTCTTCAGAAATCATAGAGTAGTTAATATGTGGAGATTATCCTGCTAAACAAAACGTGTAAGAATCCTAATGGGAATGTATTCCTTTAGCTAACAACTGCTAAACCTTCCATACAGCAAGACTTCTGTCCTCTTCAGCAGAGGAGAATAAAGATGTTTACTTATCTACCCTCTTAGATAAAGAGTGCTTAACATTAACTTCCTTCCTAACACACCTCTCTTAATGTCAGTGTTTCTGTTAATGTTGTGTTCTCCGCTCTGAACGCTGCTCTCATTCTGTTTGACACTTCTAATGTTTTATTAATCACGCAACTCCCCTAAAAAAACACACACTTTATTTGTCTGTGTGCAGCGTCCTTTTGGAGGTAGTAAACTCTGCTTTCAGTAAAAACACCTGGAAGAGAAGAGCAGGAAAGAGGGAGAGAGGGAGAGGGGGAGAGGGGGAGGAACTTATTGGTATTCTGGCCCGGCTCGTACGTCTCCATTTTAACATGCAGCCGCGGTGATCAATATGATTTAAGCAACAGAATTGAACTTGGAGAGTTTGCTTTACCTAATTGGCCTCACTGAAAAATGAGCTTGCGTGGTTTTATTAGAACAAGGATCTTGGACCTAAGGAGAGGATTGTGTGTGTATAATGTGTGTGTGTGTGTATAATGTGTGTGTACGTGTGTGTGAGATAGAGTAGGGGGTTTCCGATCCTGTCCTGTGCATCAATCACAAACTGCAGGTTACTTTGATTTGTCTTTACACAAAAAAAAAAAAAAACACACACACACAAACACACACATACACACACACACACACACACACTCACACACATACACACACATACACACACAGCTCATATTTCGTAGTGAAAGATGAAGGAGATGGTAGAACTTTTTCAGGGTTTTTCTTTTCACTTCTCACATGTAACGGATTCAGTGATGTGAAATCTAAATGTGAGTTGTGAGAACTGGGCATCCGTGCAGTGTCAGAGCATATCATATAATTTAAATATATATTTTAGACGCCTCAGATTTTCTACAGGTTAATAAAAACAACTCCACCTTCTTGTGTGTCCACCTGTTTTCTCTGCACCGTAGAGTTGTATGTTTTCACCAGGACTTAAACTAGTCTGTACATTAAAACTAACATTAAAACTAGCATTAAAACTACAGATAATTCTACAACACTTTCTGTGAAAATAAGTCGCAAACAATATAACATTTAGTTTCATGGTTATGAAAATGAGGTACAAACTAATACATGATTTTATGGGTACATATTTCTGACCAAATATCAGGTTTTCCAATTTTTACTTTACTGTTTGAATAAAAGCAAAAACAGCTGACACTCAAAAACAAATTCATGCTGCAGTTTTTTGTATTACTTATGGTCTATTCTCAGCATTCAGACATTACCAAAGAGAGGTCACACCATTGTTTTGACTTTGTATTTATATTCAAATATGTCATGCATTTCCTTGCCATACAGTTTGGATACATACAGCTGTCTCTCTTGAGTCTTCAAACTCATAAAAGAAAAATTAAGAAACATACAGGATCAGTTCTTATTCACTGATTTAACATTTTCCACAAAAACCAAACATAAACAACAGGACATGTTTTTTCTACAGGTTAAAAACAAATCCACCTTTGTGTGTTTGCAGGCCGGGCTCTCCTGCACTGGGCCTGTGATCGAGGACACAAGGATCTGGTTTCTGTTCTGCTGCAGCACAAAGCGGACATCAACAGTCAGGTGAGCAGCTTCCTGTCTCTTTAAAGGGAACATAAACTGCTGAATGAATGAATGAGTGGAAGCCAAGCGATTGAAATGATTTGATGTGTTAAGGCCGCTACACACCCACCTGAGACCAAGAACGCGTACCGAAGGCGTCCCGACTTTTACGTCAGCTACGTCGCCTGCCTACGAACACACCGCAAATACTTCAGTCGACGAGTGGCAAAACTGTCCTTACCAGCGCAGCGGTAGTGTGAACAGCCAATCAGAGTGATTGCTTGGGCGACTTTCTCTGACCTCCCAGGTGTGAAAAGGTGCCGTAAAGAGACGACGGTGCGGGACACACCAACCTGAGTAGGGCGCCGTGAATGCCCGACTGCCTCTGACGGCCTCTGACTCCCAAATCGGGTTGGTGTGTAGCCAGCTTTAGACAGAGAACAGAAGTCAAGCTCCTTACATCTGGGTTTCCATAAGTGGCAGTTTTGAGTGCCCTAAAACTTACAAATCAACCCAACATTCATCAAATCAGCGCATCGGGAGTACCAATATGGACACTTTCTGGTTAAAACTGCCATTGTTGATCCTGATAGTCAGAAATTGATTCAACATCCTCAATAATCTCCAAATGTTCCAAATCTTATACGGAGACACATGCTAGTAATGCAATTTATGCTAATTGTGCAAATTGCAACATATACAGGTTAGCATCCGGCCGTTCCTATGAGCTGGGGACCCGTACCATACATGTATATCATACAACTTTGAGATACTCAACATTTCCAGGTTCACAACAGGACTCTATGAGCTGGTAAACAGAGTATTGTTTGTATTCAGTTTGAGGAGTCAGTAGACGGAGAATCTCAGGAGCTTTCCTCACAACAACGCTCTCTCTACACACACACACACAGACACACATGTCCACGCAAAGCAGATCTCCAGCCTCCCTGCTCCGCTTCCTCCCTCCATCTCCTGCAGAAGGTACCTTTAATTCACTTTGTGCCACAGACAAATCCCCGGGGCTTTAGCAGACAGAGTTAGCCGGTAGCTAGCCCAGTGTTTAGCCTCCCGGAGGTTTAGCAGCGTCCAGGAGGCTTTAGCTTTGGAGGTAATCTGGCTCAGCTGCCACATCGGAGAAATTACTCCTCTTCCCGGCGCTGCACGACACAATGCAGCTCACCGGCCTTTAACCGTGAGGCCAGATCAATTGGAAGTAATCAGGCAAATTGTTTCACGTTGCACAACCCCACATAATCAGGACATTTCACAAATGACTTTTCTTTTTGTTTCTCAGATAGAGGGGAGGGGGGGTCTGTGCAGAATGGTTCATATAAAGACTTAACAGTGGGATAACTGGGAAAAAACACTCTACTAATGATTTATCAAGATATGACAGCAGTGATGTACAGATGGAAGCTTTCAGTCCTTTTGTGAGATGTATTTACAGTCATGTAAGGAATATGAACTCATATCTTAATGTGTTTCAGCAGGTGTGATATTATGTGGACTTTTGAATGTACTTTTAGAGTGAAATAATCCAATGTTCCTTGTTACTAAATCACTGTAATAGACCAAAGTGAGAGAGGTACCTACAGTATTTAAAACAGAACAAATGAAGCAAAGAAAGGGAAAACCATAATATATCAATATCGCTTTTTATTGAGACCTTTTTACGGATATTTCTAAGGTACAACAAGTCGATTTCAGGGGATGAATCTCAGATATTAAATATACAGGAGGGGGCATTTCTCAGCCAATCAGAGCGCAGACATTCTGTATTCAGATCCTTTTCTCCTGCCTGTCTGTCAGGTGTGAGAGGAAGTCAAACATATCAAATCTTTATATTTGACAATCGATACACAGCCAAAGTTTAAAAAGTGTTGTCATTATAAAGAAAAGAAATAAGTTTGTTATTAAACCAATTTTTTTTTACCAATTATTTCTTGTTGATAATTGTACAATTATGTATTATTTAATAATATTTCTTTTTTATGAATTCAATATGTTTTGCTTTTATAATCTATTATTTGAGAGTTTAAGGCAGGGGGGTCAACTCAATTTCATCTCGGGCCAGCATCAGCATCATGGTTGCACTCAAAGGGCCAGTTTTATATATAAGACTATAAAATACATATAAATATATATATATATAAAATAATGTATTATATTACATGATTGCTCTGCATTTGATTATTATCAGATAGGGAAATAACTTCATAATTAACTACGTCTGAAAGCAGAGTCTAGGGAAAATAATTGCAAGTCTCTTCAGTGAGAATGTACAAAATGATTTAAAGGTCCCATGTCATGGCCATTTCTACTGATCATATTTCCATTGTTGAGGTCTACTAGAATAAATGTATATTGTGCAATGTTCCAAACTCACATTGGTTTCTCTATAGCATCTCTGTATAGTATGTGTATTCACTCTCTGTCCCTACACGGCTTGTTGGAGCCCCTGCCCCCCCTCCCTTTGAGCCCAGTGGCCGCCTGCGAGACAGAGAAACTCAGCCTGGGCACACACACACACACACAGCTCGCTCCTCGCAACGTCCCGCTGAGTGTGTTGATGTGTGAGGAAGTCCGCCGATTGGTCCAAACGTAACGGCTCCGCGGACGTAACGTAACGTCACTATACCCGAAATACGTCACTATACCCAAGAAAGAAAACAATGGAAAAAGAAATGTCCAACGAGGCGTTCTGGGGCAGCATAGACAGGTCTTTTCTGTGTTAGAGTTTTACTCGCTACAGGGTGTACTTTGAGGGTTTGGCTCTGCAGACCGTTTACATGCATACAAACCTACAAACACAAGGGGACGGGTAATAAACCAGAAGAATGACATGGGACCTTTAAAAAGAAAAGCCACATTCTGGAGAAAAAGTCAAATCAGAAGAATAAGTGAATTTTGAAAAAAGTCAGATTCTGAGAAAAAAGTCCAATTTGTGATCATTGTGGGACATGTAGTTTATGGGCACGTGCTCCTGTAAATCGCAATGTAAACCGTATATAAACATATTATAATCTTTGCAAGCTCTTGTGGGGCACATTAAATGAAGTCACGGGCCGGATTTGGCCCCCGGGCCTTGAGTTGGACACCCCTGGTTTAAGGCATTGAGATTCCTAACTTGTGTTCCTAGAGAGACCAGTGTCCACAAAGAAAAAATATATATAAAAATCTATATCTGTTAAGTTACTTATTTGTAAAATATAAATTGTAAAAAAGTTTCCCTCTGAATTTGTTGTAGAAGTATAGTGTAGAATAAAAAACAAATACTTCAAACTTGTACTTAAATACATATACTTTCTAACTTTTGACTTGAAGGTGGAGGGAGACTCGTGCATTTATACAAAATGTCCATAAAAAAGCATTAACAGAATTGTGTTTTTGTATATATTTGATGTTTATAGTACACAACCTTTGGGGGGTGGTGTGTGTGTGTGTGTGTGTGTGTGTGTGTGTGGTGTGTGTGTTGTGTGTGTGTGTGGTGTGTGTGTGTGGTGTGTGTGTGTGTGTGTGTTGTTGTTGTGTGTGTGTGTGTGTGTGTGTGTGTGTGGTGTGTGTGTGTTTGGGTGTTGTGTGTGTGTGTGTGTGTGTGTGTGTGTGTGTGTGTGTGTGTGTGTGTGTGTGTGTGTGTGTGTGTGGTGTGTGTGTGTGTGTGTGTGTGTGTGTGTGTGTGTGTGTGTGTGTGTGTGTGTGTTGTTTTGCAGACATTCAGAGCGAAGCAGTAATCCTCTCCTGACCTCTACCAACCAGTAAATAAAGATCAAACGTGATTTATGCTTAATTTGTTGATTAAAAAAGGGAGGGGGCCTTTTGAGAGTTAAAACAAAAAGTATTATTATTATTATTTTTTGCTCGGCAAACGAGGAAATCGTTTAAAATTAATCAACTGATTGTTTTTAGTGAATTGTTCTCAAACCCCTGGTAACCTGCATTAAAGGGCCGTTTGATAGTTAATCCGGGATCAAGGCTGCAGGGACTACAAAGAGTGTGTGTGTGTGTGTTGCCAATTGTTACTGTGCATTTATTAAGCCCCCCCCTCTCCGTATCACTGCCCCCTTTAGCTAATACACAGAGGAACTGGGGCACAAACTGTGGGAAAGATGAGAGAAACGCTCACTTAGTGTAATAATGGAAATTAAGGCTTAAACACTGGACTTATATTCTGTGCTAGAATTAATTTAAGAGCATTAATGAGGCTTAAGTTTAGGACATTCCTTCATATCATGACAGCAGTGAACACACCCCCCCACCCCCCACCCCCCCCCCACCAGCACAGACTCATTAGGGTTAAGTGTTCATCTATAAGAATTGTTATAAATAGGGTGAGACATCAGACTTTTTTAGTATTTTATGGGTATAAAGGTCATTTTTCGCTCTCTGATGAGATCCAATCTTAATTAAAGTTGTTTCAAAGCGGGTTTTTTTGCCTCCACGTCACGGCGAAAGCGTTCCATTGACTTTAAAGCTTTAATAACATTTGATTCTCAAGGTCTTAAGATGGTACTGACCAAAAACTGTTGGAGGAGTTGGGTCCGATGCTGCCAGGAAAAGTGCCAAAGATGGCCATAAGTTGCACACACAATTAAAACGTCACACTTCCTGTTGGGTTTACGAAATGCTTCCAATAGGCTTTTTTGTGCGTCTCACCATGTTCCATATGTGTACCAAATGTCAGACTTGCAGGTGAAAGCACAACGAGGTTTTTTAAGAGCTCGGCGAGACCGTTCCATGTACTATAATGCTTTAAATAACCGTTGGTCCTCAAGGTCTTCTGATGGTACTGACCACATTTTGAGTCAATCGGATGAAATCTGTAGGAGGAGTTGGTTCCGATGCTGCACGTGAAAAGTGCAAATAATGTTTGAAGAATCCCAGCTTTTCAGCACTTCAAGGCCGATTGATTTAATGGAATAATAATAGCTTGTATTTGTAAATAACACCGTTAGTTTAGTTGCTTTTTTAGAGCTTTGGATCAGATCACATGATCTTCTTCAGCAGGTGGATCTTTCCCAGCTCTCATGAAACTCCTGATGTTTTCTGAGAGTATATTTAATAAAAGCAAAGTGTAAATTGGCAGTTCGCTGTTATGCCGGCGGTTATGTGCCGAGTATATTTGGGCCAGAACCGGTGATGCTGATACTTTTACTTGAGTAACATTTTGAATACTTAAGTACAAGATCTGAGTACTTCTACTTTTACTCAAGTACAAGATCTGAGTACTTCTACTTTTACTCAAGTACAAGATCTGAGTACTTCTACTTTTACTCAAGTACAAGATCTGAGTACTTCTACTTGTACTCAAGTACAAGATCTGAGTACTTCTACTTTTACTCAAGTATAAGATCTGAGTACTTCTACTTTTACTCAAGTATAAGATCTGAGTACTTCTACTTTTACTCAAGTACAAGATCTGAGTACTTCTACTTTTACTCAGGTACAAGATCTGAGTACTTCTACTTTTACACAAGTACAAGACCTGAGTACTTCTACTTTTACTCAAGTACACGATCTGAGTACTTCTACTTTTACTCAAGTACATGATCTGAGTACTTCTACTTTTACTCAAGTACAAGATCTGAGTACTTCTACTTTTACTCAAGTACACGATCTGAGTACTTCTACTTTTACTCAAGTACATGATCTGAGTACTTCTACTTTACTCAAGTACACGATCTGAGTACTTCTACTTTTACTCAAGTACACGATCTGAGTACTTCTACTTTTACTCAAGTACATGATCTGAGTACTTCTACTTTTACTCAAGTACAAGATCTGAGTACTTCTACTTTTACTCAAGTACAAGATCTGAGTACTTCTACTTTTACTCAAGTACACGATCTGAGTACTTCTACTTTACTCAAGTACAAGACCTGAGTACTTCTACTTTTACTCAAGTACACGATCTGAGTACTTCTACTTTTACTCAAGTACACGATCTGAGTACTTCTTCCACAGTCTTTGTTAAAAAGTATTTGTTAATTGTTTTAGGAGTTAACGATTGTTCCTCGGTCTAGGAGTGTGTTGTCCGCTCCTCCTGTGGTCATCCTCCATCCAGACGTAGTAATCCCACACACACACAGGTGTAGAACCCCCCCCCATTTGACCCCCCTTTGACCCTCAGACACACTACAGGGTCTTGGGATGGATTCATGGGAACCGGAAGAGTTAAAGGAGGCTTCAGGTTTCAGAGGAGCTTGAGTCAAACAATGTCTGTGTGATTAGAGGGTGGGGGGGGGGGATTAGGGAGGACAGGTGAGCGTCAGGTTAACACACACACACACACACCACACACACACACACACACACACACACACACACACACACACACACACACACACACACACACACACACACACACACACACACACACACACACACACACACACACACAAAAGCAGGTGACTGGAGAGCGCAGGATTTAAACAGCATCATTTTACTCCACTCATGTTTTTACGTTTAATGTTTAAGTTCAATTTTATAATTTGTCATATTTTTTTATTATCTATTTTCATTATTAATAGTCTTATTCTGTTATTTTCAAATTTTTCTATTTTTCAAATTATTTTTCTGGTATCTAAAGTTGACAGTATTGTTAAAACAAAGCTCTTTTTTAATTACATTTTAGAATTTTTTTATTAAATGTGTATATATTTTTAAAGTATTTTATTCCGGTATATCTAGAGTTCAACTAACAACTATTTAAAAAAGATAAACTAGACTTTTTTTTTTTCGTTTTAATGTTTAAGTAAAATATTATAATTTGTAAACATTTGTATTATTATTTTTTCTCTTTTTAAATATTTTTTTTCAATGGTTTATTTTAGATTTTTAAGTTATTTTTCCGTGTACATGTAGGTTTGCAACTAACATTTATTTAAAAATCAACTTTGAAAGTATTAACGTGAATTGACACACATGCCTTTTTACTATTTTAATGTTTAAGTTATATTTTAAAATGTGTTTTTATTTTTTATTATTTATTTGCTATTATTATATATGTAATTGTTTCCTTTTAAAATATTTGTATCAATTTTTTCACTTTTTTATTTTATGGTTTTAAAGTATTTTATTCCCCAGTATGTAGGTTTGCAAATAACAACTATTTAAAAATCAACTTCATTAACTTGAATTGACACCCCATGACTGAAGCCCCTTTGTAACGCAGCTACTTTGCATTTAGACGTAATTAAACATGGTGCTCTGAAGTTTACTTCGACTCTTTCTTTGCTTTTCTCCGTCTGTCTCCCTCTCTCCTCATCACTCCCCCGTCCCCCTCACCCCATCCCTCCCACGCCTCCACTTTGTATTAAAACAACTTGATCCATGAGGCAGGGTGGGGGGGGGGGGGGACTCGCAGCACCGCTAATTCTAACTCTAATTAATCCAGCGTGGTCGCGCTCAGTCTATCAGATAGAAATTCATAACTTAATTGAGGTCAGAGCCTCGAGCCGGCAGAACAAAAGTCTGCAGCCACGACCAGAGGATCAATAGTAATAAATATCTGACTGCACCCGCGCGGCAGGGCCACCAACAAGCTGTGTGTGTGTGTGTGTGTGTGTGTGTGTGTGTGTGTGTGTGGTGTGTGTGTGTGTGTGTGTGTGTGTGTGTGTGTGTGTGTGTGTGTGTGTGTGTGTGTGTGTGTGTGTGTGTGTGTGTGTGTGTGTGTGTGTGTGTGTGTGTGTGTGTGTGTGTGTGTGTGTGTGTGTGTGGTGTGTGTGTGTGTGTGTGTGTGTGTGTGTGTGTGTGTGTGTGTGTGTGTGTGGTGTGTGTGTGTGTGGTGTGTGTGTGTGTGTGTGTGGTGTGTGTGTGTGTGGTCCTGTCACATCGCACTACAAAGGGCCGAATATACAGTACGTTTAAATACAGTATCTTCAACACAAAGTTTCCCTAATGTGCGTGAACTGACCGACATTGATCACAAGTCTCAATCAAACAATACACACATTTAAATTATCTATACAAAAAAGTTGAATCCGTTAAATAACAAACATAACGTATTCAAATATGACATTTTGGGTAAACCTGCAGTGTGACAGTTCGTGTGATTCTGATTCTGGTCAAAGCGCATGAAGACTTTTATATATTTTTGGGGACTTTCAGAGAAAACATTTTGTGAAAGTCTGCAAAATTTGAATTGCCCTCTTCCCTCTTCCCTCTTCCCTCTTCCCTCTTCCCTCTTCCAGGGTCTTTCTGTTGCTAAACTTGCAATTCAGTCTGTGTCACCCATGCAGCTGCAAGGCGCTCAGTTCATATTGCACCTACAACTAAAGGCATGAAACCAGTTGTTAAAACGATCTCCCAGTTGGTTTCCAGGTAGTTTTAGTTACCAGTTTGGGCTACAACCAATACCAATCAAGCATATCCATCAATCTGTCATTTGTTTCGTCTTATCGCCTTTTAAACATCAGGTTATTTTGCTCAGTTTATCCATCCAACCGTCTAAAACCCAAAGATATTGAATGTTTCAAACGATGCATTTAGCAAACCTATTTTCAGATTTGTTTTCCATCAGTAGACTAATGGATGAATCATCATAAATCACTAGCAGTTTGTTCAAAGGTACACACGTGTTTATCTTGCTATGATTGGGGTTTCTATGGAGGTTTGCAGATGGACTGCGTGTTAAATAAATGGAGAAAATATATCAATCATCAGACCGCTGTAGAAATATAGAAAGGTGCAATCACCAACGCAGCTCTTTCCCAAAAGAAAAAGGACTTTTCCTAAATAAGTTATTCTCTGTTTCTGCCAAATCCCAGCCTCACAAATCAAACATTAGCATCTGTTCATGCTCATTTTTCACAGGGCAAGCGTAGTAAACCCGTTTCAATATTTATGACATTTCATATTGAAGTCTCAGCATTCAGCAAAAAAATACATCAAACTTTATTGTGGGAATAATGCAGCGCTACAGCTTTTCTGAAATCAAGCTCAGCCTGATGTCGTCCTCTGCTGTGGACACACACACACACACACACACACACACACACACACACACACACACCACACACACACACCACCATGGTGGTTGATTGAAATTCCATGGTGGAGGCATTATTACACGTTTGTATCCCTCCCCTTTCCCAGCACTGCCTCCGATAACTAATGGCTCGGTCAGGCCAGTCATAACAAATATCTAGCCAGATTCGTCATAATTGTGTGTGTGTGTGTGTGTGTGTGTGTGTGTGTGTGTGTGTGTGTGTGTGTGTGTGTGTGTGTGTGTGTGTGTGTGTGTGTGTGTGTGTGTGGTGTGTGTGTGTGTGTGTGTGTTGTGTGTGTGTGTGTGTGGTGTGTGTGGTGTGTTGTGTGTGTGTGTGTGTGTGTGTGTGTGTGTGTGTGTGTGTGTGTGTGTGTGTGTGTGTGTGTGTGTGTGTGTGTGTGTGTGTGTAATTGTGCAACCTATCCCCCAGAATATATAGGGTCTTTACAAAGGAAGGTGGGAAAGTAAGCAGTCAAGAATAGAAATGTAGAAATGTAGAATGATGAAAGGAGAGATGGTTTGATTCAGTTGTACCATGGTGTGTCCTCCCTCTCACCTCTCTGAGCGTATTAGGATGTTATTGACTATCTTACAAATCAATCAGCACAATGGCTTTATGTCAGTATTTGATCATATTTCCAAATCTTTATTTGCCTTTTTATTGAATTCACAGAATAAGAACATCCGTGTCTTGTCATGTTGTTTTCTCTACGGTTTCTCAACAGATCTGCTTTAAGAGAGAAGATTCCAAATCATGCATTCAGTTCATAGAGCTGCTTCTTTTAGGGTCTACTCCAGTCCGGCACAAACTCTCCGCACTCGGTTTCTACTCGTGTAACAATTGAGGGTCCAGAACAATTGATATTCCCTAGGCCTAGATCTTCTCTGGATCTTCTCTAGATCTTCTCTGGATCTTCTCTGGATCTTCTCTGGATCTTCTCTAGATCTTCTCTGGATCTTCTCTAGATCTTCTCTAGATCTTCTCTGGATCTTCTCTAGATCTTCTCTGGATCTTCTCTGGATCTTCTCTGGACCTTCCCTGTTCCAACCCTGGTTCTCCCTAGATCTACCCCGGATATTCTCTAATTCTTCTCTAGATATTCTCTAATTCTTCTCTAGATATTCTCTAATTCTTCTCTAGATATTCTCTAATTCTTCTCTAGATATTCTCTAATTCTTCTCTAGATATTCTCTAATTCTTCTCTAGATATTCTCTAATTCGTCCCTAGATATTCTCTAGATATTCTCTAATTCGTCCCTAGATATTCTCTAAATATTCTCTAGATATTCTCTAGATATTCTCTAGATCTTCCCAGGATCCTCCTTAACCCACCCTTCCCTGGATCAACCCTGGTTCTTCCCTAGTTTCATTTCATTTAATCGTTTA